>JAPDSC010023634.1:0-10312 GCA_026290005.1 Latrodectus geometricus
ACTTGTAAGATGACTTTTCTATTAATAATCTACTTACACACTCAAATGTAGGAATGAATTATTTAACATTCAGTTTTAATTTTAGCTCTGTAATTCCCTATAAATACATTCAACATATTAAAACAATACAATTTAAAAAATATAATGACTTTGGAGCTACTATGTGATTAACTAATGATCTTTCATAACATTTTAAAGTAAAATTTTTAAACTAAAAATTTCTAAATTCATAAATTGTAAAATGAGAAGAATACATAAAATTAGCCAGCCTGAATATTGCTATTTATTTATTGAAAAGACTTGATGCATTATACAGTATAATAATTATACACAAATTAAGAAATCATGTATTTAGTTTCAAAACATAAGATTAGAACAATACAAGTACTTTACATTACACCTTAATATTAACTTCTTAACATGAAAAAACAATTTAAAAATAAAATCTTTAGCATTTATAATCTTAATAATGGCCGAGTTAAAATATCCATTGAATTATAACATTGGAATATATGTTTACAATCATCTACGTTTTGATAGCAGTAACGTAAGGCTTAACAATTATGATAAATAGTATATAAGTTTTAAAAAGTTTAAGTATAAACAATAAACATTTTTACACTCACCTTCAATAGAATTCTTTACTTGTGAAAAGTTATAACAAGTTCAGTGAATTATTTTAGTATTTAAATCTTCTTATTCAAAATTTCGTTCACGTTGTTCGATGTGTAAGCACTCACCAGCGATTCCGTGCGTCTCCCAAGCAGACTTCCGGTTCTTGACGTAAGCAGACTTCCGGTTTTAAATGTAAGCTTTTCTGCGCATGCGTCTAAATGAACGGAGCAAATTTCTTTCTCTGGATTTAACGCCAAGTCTTTTTATTTAGAACTTTGGCACTAACTACGAATTTATAAACGTGCGTGCACTCTAACTTTGTTGGTTTAGCTTTAACTTGTTCGAGTTTTTGAGTTTGATAAAATCGCATTTAAAGCCTTTGCATCCTTATATATATATAAAATATAACAGATAAAAAATATAAATATAATATATAAATATAACAGATAAAGAAATTTACATCCCATACAATAAATAATTCTTTTTTCTAAATGCTCTTCGAGAAAATCACCTGTTTTTATAAACGCTTTAATTATTTTAATTAAATGATATTTTTAATGGTGAAGAATAAACTGAAGAACGTTTGTAATTTTCAATCAAAATTGTATTATATAAATTAAATTGTAACAAGAGAAAGTTTTACCAAGATTTTTTTTTCCTTACCTGGAAAACAAAATGTAGCGGAAGTAAATACAGCATTATATTAAATTTGAATAAACATTATGAACATATTTTATAAATATTATTATACTTTGTAATCTGTTAATTATTTTAAAACTTATCAATTCATATTGATCTAACGTATTGACATAACTTACCTTTAGAATATATGTACTGTCTTCATAGCAGTCGTATAACTCTTGAAAATCCCTTTTAAATTCATGTCGTATTCAAAAAAATATAGTTTTGCCAAACATACTCTTTTGTTTTTACATATATCTTTGTTTATAATTAGGATGAAATAAAAGACAGGATCTTTAATAGCACAAAAATTCATAAATTTTACATAAGGTGATTTCTACTAATTAAAATGAGAATATATTCTCATTTTAATTACTAAATACAATGTAGCACAAAATTATTTACATTTATTAACAAATTGATGATTTTTTAATTTTATAAGTAAATAAAAAAACGCATTCAGATCATTTGTTATAAAAACCAAAAAAGGATGTAAAAAAACCTTTTCAGGATGTATATCAACAGATCGTCCAAAACAGATCCATAAAAAGACATACTTAGAACAGCTTTACAAGGCTGTCCTGAAGACTTTCTCAAAGAACATCCAGGGGACGTCCAAATCACATCCAAGACGTCGGAGGATCAAATATGGATGTTTTGGATGTCCGAGGGATGTTCATTGGACGTTGTTTGCTATCTGCTAAAAAAGCAAAAGTTGTTAGCTTTTATTTTATAGGCAAGATTATTTGTATGTAAATTTTAAATTCGACTTTAATGACACACTTTTATCAGTGAATAAAAAGTTGAAGCTTATCGAAAATTACCCTAACTAATAGAGCTTAATTCTATTCTAGGTATAGGGAAGTATAACCGGTGCACAAAAAGCTTATTGAAATAAATTTGGAAAAAAGTCTTTGGAAAAGGCTATTTTTTATCAAAAGTGTTAATAGCGATTATAATTTTTTAAGAACCTCACGATTTTTAATGCCAAATCATCGACTGTTATAGCATTTGACACCTGAATAACTCAGTTTATTTAACTGTTCAAAAAGATGTTCCTCCCCACCGTTTAAATTTATTCAGGTCATGAATAATAATATAAACTGTTAATATATTTTTGAAAGATGTATCTATACCATGAGAAATCAAATGATTAATCTAATTTTCAATCAGATTTTGAGAAATTATATCTCTTTTCTTGATTTTACAAATCTGGAAAAGGACTTGAGTTAGTGAATTTGTGATGTTGCATTAGATTTCTTAAAAATATTAGTAGACTAACGTAATAAAGCGAGCAATATCCACAACGAATGAAAATTCAACTCCGTATTTCGAATGAGCATAACCATCAAAGTCTTTCTCGACAATATCTGCTATTGTAACGTCACGTTTGTACTATTATTTCCATTTTCTTGTTTTGCTCAATTTAAACCATGAAAATACTTTATTTCTTTTGTATGAAAGCAAAATAAATGGCAGTAATCTCACGATTTTAAAACGAGATAAAATGCCAAATTAATTCTAAGATATTTCATTAATAAATAATGAAGAATGGGAATGACTTGATTGGTATATTGCTTCTCATTCATAATCGTATCAGCAACTGAAACGGAAAACGTTTCGTGGTATAGTGATATATATCATATGTGATAGATATATATGTACATGGGATCAGAGTCTAAAGAATATAACTGCAGAATGACATTTAATTATCATTAATATTAAATAGATTTTATCTTTATTCTTTGGAATATTAATCTTCGTCATTTTGCTCAATTTTATAAAGCCGTTGATAAACCACGGAAAAAATAATCAAGGTGCTGAAAGCTGGAACTAAATAGAATCATTTCAAGCTTCACATGACAGTATATATTTTTATAATGCCATTATGATACTTTTAAAATTATTTCTTGCTCGATTGGTATAATAATTAGGTTAATTACTCATTGTTTTGTTAGTTAACCGAATATTTTTTTATTTTTTATGATCTTTAAAATTTGGTAAAACTACTTTCATTTCAGGTAATGGAGAATAGTATTAGAAAACTCCTCAAAGATGACAGCATGATGTTGAACATGTTTTTCAAAATCTGTTCTTATATATAAATATCAAAAGGTGTTGTTACCTTCTTTTATATTAAGATTTACATTTTTTTATATTAACCCTTCTTTGCATGATTTTTTCTTTATTGGTGAAATAAATCAAGTTGATATAATTCATGTTCAAAATTAAAGGAAAAATGGTTAAAAAAATCTTAGTATATATTTATAGTATAAATTTAGCAAAAAACAATATGCTAAAAATTTCCATCATCATCCAAAGTTAGCTTAGTACTAAATAGAAATAAAAGAGGAAAATAACAGAAACACGTGTTACAAACCTTTCTTCCACTCATTTTCAATTTTTTAGCAATAGAAACTCTAATATAATAAAACAAAATTATAAACGAAATCATACGTTTATTGCAACTACAACAAACAGCGGAATGAGACAACTTTAAGCTCGTTTCGCTGATAATGACACTTGTTTATTTTTGACAGCTATGTTTTTTTTTTTATGCAATGGACATTAAAAAGGTATCCAAACACGATCAACTTAAAGTGAACTTGTTCTTTTATATAATTTTTCAGCATTATAGGTTATGATGGAAATTTCCACCACTATGCAAAAAAGGGTTAAGATTTACACTTTCTTATATTGAAATATATAAGTTTCTATGATCTCAAGTTTTCTTGTTTTAAGTGATTTGGTAATTATATCAAACGCATTTTTTAATAATTTAAAATTTTTCTCTCAATTTATTTATTCAATCAATGATTACAATCTTATGAAAATTCATCGCTTCAGTTTTTACATGAAGCAATGTGTTATTTTTAGTTTAAAAGTAAAACTATACAAGTTCTTTCAATTTGCTTATTAAATAAATGTAACTGATTGGTGTTTCGAACTTAAGTTCTGTTAATTGTATGGAAATATATTTTGTTGATAGATCGATAATGATGTTAAAGGATTTGCTGAAATATTGTCTTTGGGAATAAATTTATTAATATAAATAATTATGGTATCCTAGCTGCCAAGTTTTCTCAAGGAGTTTTAGAGGAAAATGTGTACCTAACCTTCATGAGAAAATTTTAGATTTGAGAAAATAAAATTATTTACTGTTTGCTTAGCTTAGCCCACAAAATGAGGTGTCACTGTAAGAATTATATTTGGGAAGAATATCTTCTGTTATATATATTTTTGCTTATTGGAGTGAAAACTCCTTTCATCCGCATTACAATGCATTTTTGGTAAGCAACGTACTGAGAGAACCACAAACTGGTTCACCCCAGTAAACAAAATCTATACTTCTCAAAATATAAAACACAAATAATAATTCGTTACTTTAAAAAAAAAAAATTTGTAATGTAGGAAAAATAGAATTTCCAGTGCTGTACACATAATTTTCTTTAGTCCAGATTTTTATGGATTATGAAAATATTAAAAGGGGCAAAGTACAACATTCTTCGCCTTTGGAGCAAGCAGAATTCTGGAACTATTAGCAACAATAACAACAACAATAATATTTAACAAATCCAACAATAATATTTAACAAATCAGAATCTTGGAAAAATTTAAAGTGATTTTAAAGGATTGCTAATTAGGATTTAAATTAATCACAAATGCTGTAATCAAAACTTCGAAATGAAACTGTTCATGATTTAAACTACCATGAAACTGACATCCTAACATAATTTTTATTCGTCATCAATTCTACTGAAGACAAATTAAGAATTTTTATTTATATAAATAAAATTTAATGTTTTATTGAAAAATTTCTTATAAAACAGTATTATTATCAATAAACTTTCATTTTTTATAATATTGTAATCCTTTTAACGTTCTTTTGTTATAATAGGATTTTTATATCTCGGAATGATGATCTGTTGTGTAAGATATCACAGATCATTTTTTTGATAAATTATATTTTGTATAATAAAAAAACAAAGTTAACGGGATAAAAAGATGAATGAATCAGTATTTCGAATCTGTAAATTACTTATAATATTCTTAACCCATTCATAAAAAAGCAAGTAAAAAGTGTCACATTTTTTCTATAATGAATTAACTACAAAAAGTTGATGTACAGTTACATTTGGAGGCAAAAAAAAAAAAAAAAAAAAAAAAAAAAAAATCGTCACTTAAAATATGGCCCCATCTGCTGAATATTCAGCTTAATTCATGATACAGAGCGTTATACCTTTTGAAGGCACAAGTCGTCTTTTATAGATAAAAAAAAAAAAACTGTAAATTAACCCTGTAAAATGCTCAAATTAAGGCCTCCGTTACCAATATTTTATATTGGTAACGGAAAGAAGGACCTAATATTTATGCAAATCACACAATTACATAGCAAATTATAGAAAAACAACCTTGAAACACCTCCTAGCCGAATTACAGTCCAAACATATACTGTATTGAAAATCGATGGGTTAACTTGCAGTAAGAAAATATTAAAGAAATGGAAAAGCATTTTTTAAACACCATAATGGATTAAATGATTGGCATCATGACACTGATGCCACTGAATCATGCAAAAACCCCACTGAAATATTCAAAATGAAAAGTACTTGTAAAAAAACTGCATGAAACAAATCTGAATTGTATTGCAATATTATTTTTTCAATATGTTTTCACATCTTTGTAAGCGATAACAATGCAAAAAATAATCGCTTAAATTAAATTATTATTTTTAACCCCTAGACATGGTCTGACACGTGTTGTTTTTTGTTTTGAATATTTATCAAAAAAATCGCACAATGTCTGCTTTACTAAGCGAATATATTGTAACAATAAGGAAAGTGAGTCACCAAAACGGGAAAATGCTTATTATTTAAAATTGATCATTGTTGTATTTGGTGTTGTTTTTGTGTTGTGTAAGGAGTTATTTGGTACTAATGGCGTTGTTTAATTACTTTATTAATATATAGTTATTTTGTATATATATATTATTTTTTAATTATTTTGTTTAATTTTTTTAATTTCAATTTAAAAATATATATATATAAATTAAAAGAGGATACACAATAAAATGAAATCAGGCAATAATAATTGAAACTGGTGAATGTGAACCGTCAGCAAAATATAAAAATATTTTGTTTCGAAGTCAATTTTTTTTCATAGTGCTGAATTTTATGAATGACTTATTTTATGATCGGCTTTTAATCATTCTACACAAAGAATCGTACATCAAGGCTATAAAGTATAACATTTAAGTCTTTATTTGTTTCCAAATCTTAGAACGATTGTTTTTTTTTTTCAAAGAATTCTTTTTTTATATGATCATAAATTTATTTACATATCATTTATGGGTATCTACAAATAGATAGGACAAGATATATTTCTTCTTTTAAAATGTATTTAATATAGTTAAATATATATATTATCTGCAAATAAACAACTATAAATACATTTTTACTCAATTATGCTGCATTTAATTATGTTATTTAAGCAAATGTTTATAGTGCCATTCTTTAAAACAATGGCAAAACACGTTAAAAATTAAAAAAAATTTATTATAAGTTTAAACTGTATTGAAATTTCAAAAGGTTTTTTTAATTGTCAAGGAGAATATAAAATTATGAAAGCCTTTAATTTTTTGCACAAATAGTTTTTACAAATGCTTATTAGCACTTGGCGAGCTTTAGAACCATATTCGTTACAGCTACCACAGTTTCACCAAGAGAAGGGTCGACAACAGCTGAGAAGAAAAACTGTAAAAAATAAAATAGAATTGTTTTTAGTTGTGAATATGGGCACATATTTGTAATATTATTTTTACTGCTTAATTTGAAATAAATACTTAATGTACGGTAATAAGTAAATGTAATGAATATAAATAATAATAAATGTTATTGTATTACAATGGTAATAAGTACTCTGTAATATGTAAATGTACAATATAATTGTCATGTGCAGTGACCGATAAATTTCGAGAATTCCTTTAATTCTTTTAAATATCATAAATATCAAGGCATATTCATTAAAGATCTTATTCTTAAAAGTAAAATTTATTCATAGGGAAGTATTTTGTAAATTAACTCCTTTTCTCTTCAAGAATTTTACTTAAATGACTTTAAAACCAATTTAATAAAGAGATTAATCTCTTATAATTGAAAAAATCGCAAAATTCCATACAAAATTGTCATAACTACATAATAAAATGTATTATATACAATATAAAAAAAAATTGTAACAACTTTTAAATAATATGTTGAAAGTGAAAATTTGAGAAAATCTAAATAATCTAAATAATTCAAATTAAATCTAAAATCGAAAGGCTGTATTCAAAATACGGCTCGAGAGACTAAATAAAGATCATACATTAAAACAAAAATGATCGTATTAAAAACGAAAGATACACACAGTAAACAATTTACATTAATTGAAAACAATCAATTGTCTTCAAGAAATCTGAAAGAACTTATAGTTCCATTGAAAGGCCGGATGAGAACTGTCCATAATCAAAACATAATCAAAAGTGAAAGAAATCGTACAAGTAATCGTCGACAGCGCCATCTATTAAAATTTTTTTCTTCAATGTATCTTATGTAATATAAAAAATGGTATTTTAATTTTTTCTAAATTATAAATATTTTTTATAAATTATGTGTTAAAGACTGACACATGCGAATGGAACACATGCTCTAAAACTGATTCATAAAATATTTTCCAAATTTGCTTATAATTCAAAAGATGTTGATATATTTTATTCTTGTATAAATTTTAAATTCCTTTCTAAAAATAACTTTAATTTTGAGCATTTACGTCATTTTCTTAAGAACGCTAATAATAGAATTATTGTTTTAGAAATCCATTCGAACTTTCGAATTATAAAAATGCAATTAAAATTTTTTCCTTCATACAGTAAAAGATTTAATTTTCAGATAGGATCTCGCTTATAAAAAGTCAAATCTTTTTCTATTTTTATTTTGCAAAAGAACTTCAGAATTATATTTATGCAAAAAAGGAAAAAAAAAAATAATAATAAATAAGCTGTGTCTCAAGACCTCATTACCTGTTATGTAGTATATATTAAACTCAAAACATATTTGAAGTGAACAATTGGACAGATAAAATCCCATGACTGCCTACAGTTCAGAGTCGTAATTAAAATCAGACAATTAATTAAAATCCAGTACTAGAACTTTATAATTGAGACTATATATAAGCTTGATAGTTAATTCATTTAGTATCTTATTTAGTAAATACATTCATTACGTAATTGAAAATAAATTTATTTCAGAGGTAGTCAAATGATTTGTTATAAATGATCCAGAAGAGTTAAATGAGAGTGCTTAACATTGATTAGTAACAGTTTGTGATTGAATCATAAGAAAACACCAAAAGACTATTTCTTGACGCATCCGAAAGTGATACAATCATATCAATATCCGAGATTTTAAACTGATTGACAGAATTTACGCCGTTTATTAATATTTCGTTTTTCAATCAGTTAAAATTCTAACTGAATTAAACTGATTGAAATACAAAATACTAATTATTACACTGTAGTTGAAGAACCGCAATGCAATTAATTTTCATTTGTATAATTGCTTTGCATATTTTTCATTCCTGCTATTAGTATTTCATCAGTATTTTTAGTTTGAATTTTTCAAATTCGATTTAAATCTTAAAAATTAAAAATAAAAATCATATTCTAAATGCTAAAATATTGTAGGATTTCTTGTATGCAGTTTTGACCTTAGACATATATTGTTGAAGTTTTCTAATTCATATTCGAATATTCTTAATCAATCTCTGAAGATGTTTATATATTTCATACTTACTAATTCCAAACAATGTAACTGGTAATTATATTTAAAAAAAAAAACATTTTTATTTGCCAGACAAAATGATGTAATATAATTAGATAAAAAGGAATATACACTTAACTATATTCTATTTATCAACTATGAATTAAATTATAAAATTAAGTATATTTTTGAATATAATAAATTTTATAATATTATGTATGTATTGTATTTAATTTTATGTATTACATACATAAAATTATATGCATAACATTTATACATAAAATTATGTATTTTTTATAAATTTAATTAAATAAATAAATTGTAGTTTGAATTTGAAAATTTGATACCTTTGTAAAATTCTGTCCATCATGGGAAAAGAAAAAAAGTGGTGCCAAACGACACAATTTTTCGCCAACAATAGAAAACTGTACCAAGTATATTAGTGTTATTTTGATAAGTTATTTGTATTTCTTAAGCAAGAGACATTTTTAGGTTTACCGTTTAAATAGCTTTTTTATAATTTTTGCAATTATAATTTTTGCAATTAAGCGTTATAATAAGCTGTTTTCCACAATCGTAATTTTAAAAATATTAATTTTTATGTTAAAATGTTCTTTTGCTTTAGTTCTTATTAAATATGCTTTGTTGAACAATATAAAATAGTTTTGTGTAAATTTGGTATAAATTTGGCGAAATTTGAGATAACTTTCTTGTTTGGTAGAATTTTACCAAAGACTTTTACTATGAAAAATATTCTTATTTCAAATTCGAATCCCGAAGACTCAAGACTCAGTTTGCCGAAAATTCATGAATTTGCATGTTCCATTTTTCAGGTTCTTACCCTTGTAGATTCATCAACGTCTACATCGAAGCGAGACTTTTGCCAACCAGACCTTTTAGGGTCACTGTTCAACCAAACAGGGATGATACCATAATTCCTTTCTTGTTCGACAGTGAAAGATTTCACTCCATTTCCGGATACGTAAAAATCGAAGGAAAAACATCCGGGGATGTTGTCTTCAATCTCAAAGTAAGGAGTTATCATTCTGCCTCTCTTCGTTTCTGTGTCGTTTAATTCCAAGTTCATCACAAATCCTGTATGGAAAAATCGGATGAAGAAAAATTAAAAACATGGAGTATTCTTTGCATTTATGTTTAGAAATTGTGTCTTCAACTATAATATTTGCTTATAAATATTTTATTTATAAGTAAATATTATA
>JAPDSC010023647.1:0-18839 GCA_026290005.1 Latrodectus geometricus
ATGTAACTAAACATTATAATATTTAGTTATGTGAATTTTGAAAAAAATAAAAACTAAAATCATTTCCACAAATAAAGAATGACCCTCTATGATCTTCTTTTAGTCATAAATTTTAAATAAAAAGATTTAGCTCTGTATATAGTTACATATAAATATTATAAATGTTTCTTATATAACTAAATTTACATAATTATTTAAACAATTAATTTTTTTTAAAACTTATATGAAATAATTATGATGAATTAACATTTTTAATATTTTTAATGATTTAACTTGTTTCTTAAGTAATCCAATCATAATTTTTTTTCTTGGAATAAAACGTTGAAAACAATCTCAAACTTTATTGTGAACCATTTAGCTCCATTTTTAACACAACCAATAAAATTTCTTGGTAATGTTTATTAAAATGAGTTTAAAATTTTATAGCACCAACAGACTACATAAAAAATTCGATTTTGCAATTTTAAAAAATTAAAATTTTTAAATTTAACAGTACTAGGATTCCATATCTTATTAAAACATTTTTTTCAATTGAAAGTATATCATCATCGACCAACGATCGTGAAAATAAAGACTAAAGATTTCGAACACCCTACACTCTGATAACTCAGTATTAATGCTGTCCAGCATTTGTTAATTCAACCATCTGTTTTAAACATCCGCCTTTAAATGTATTTAAAATGAGATGACTTATCATTTTTAATGCAGAGGTGATAAAAGCATTTCTTTAAATATTAAAATTTGAATTCTTATGCATTCCATAGTATTTAACAAAATGATTTTATGTTACCAAATAACCAAATAAAAACCATTCATTTTATTCTACTCTCAAAATTGTTAAGTTATGAAATATAAATTCTATTGTACCTAAATCTGCTTATCTTAAAAATGTATTATTTCAGATAAGTTTTACAGTCTGGTTATAAATTTACAGTATGAAAGACGTAACTTTCTTGGTAAATGTTTTTCTTATGTTATAATTATTTGACCTCAATTTTTTTCTTTTGTTTATTACATATTTATGACAACATTCATGAAATTATTACACATTTCATTCAAACTATTACATGTGTAACCAATGTTTCTTGCGTGAAAAAATGCCACAATTTTACTTATAATAAATTATTCAATTTTAATAATACATCATTGAAATGTTTCGTTTTATATTGCAGTGTAAACAAAGAAATTTTCATTGACTATACGATGAAAAAAAGTAACCTTATTGAAAAGTAACATTAGCACATTTTTTGATATATATATATATATAGAAATTCTTTCATTACATATTTTTTAATAAAAATTCTTTCGTTTAAACAAGAGAAAGTTAGTTGAAAGTCAAAAGTATTTATTTTACAAAATTTATTTCTTATGCAAGTCTAATGTTGAATTTTTACTTGTTAATTAAAAAATAATTAAGTAATTTAAATTTATACTTTTTTATAAGGATGCAAAACTCTACCTCGATGAAAAGACGGGCAATATGGAATATTTTGTGGAAAACAACAGTGAAGGTGATGTTTACATGATGCTGTGCTTGTGGGCCAATCTTCATAGAGCAATCCGGAAACGAAGCTTGGAAATGGAAAACTTGTCATTTTACTTACCTCAGCACTTAGTTGAGGAAGACTGCGCTATAAGACTTTTGTACCTCTCTTTCAATCATATTCCACCTGAAGACCTTTCAGAAATTGAATCTATGAAATCAGGTAAGGGAGAACTGATTAAAATATTTTTGGTGGTAATTCAATTTGAGAAACTCATTTTCAGAATGAATAGCCTAGAACGACTCACTTGTTAGCTTCACATTCTTGTGGAATAAACAATAGTTTGGCTATTGAATAGATTTATGTAAAGCTTAGAATGTTTGAATTAAAAAATGGTTTTCGAATTGAAAATTTTTTTGATGAGTTATTATTATAACACCATAAAGACCATATATACTTTTAAACTAACAATCAAGATTTAAAATATTGTACTGGAAGGCATTTTTTGCATATTGCAAAAATTTATACTACTCGTCGATAAGCTATACCATTCTATCATTAAATAATATAACATTCTATCATTAAATAGTAAATTATGCTTATTGAGATCTAAGAAGATATTAGAAATAACTGAAACTTTATATGTACATAGATCTGAATTTAGTCATACCCTATTCACTCTGCAATAAAATATAAATGGGTTGTTCCATTGCTTACTAACTGATCTAAAATACCATCTTATACAAATCATTTTTCTCTCTTCAACTAGTATACTTTCAAGCATTCAATAAAAGATAAATAGGTTTCTGTTGATCACTATATATACGTTATTGCTAGTAACCAATTATCGTCGCTACTATTGCAGCTGTTTTGAGATACAAATCTGAAATGTAAAAATCATAATCAATAAACTTCCAAGAATACGGCTTTAACTCGGTCTAATACGGCCAAGAATACAGCTTTAATAAAAAAATTAATATTGACCTTAATTACCGAAAATACATGTTCAAAAATCTTGTTTTATCTTGTTGCATGTAAAATACCATTCATTTTCAATAATCAGACAATTCATTGAATTCACTTGACGAAATGGGTTTGGTATACAACCATTTTATTCTGTGCTTCTGATAGTAATGCTTTCCTAAAATATTTTTCAACACGAAATGTTTAGGGTTAAAACACTTGATATTACTCGTTTACAAAGTTTTTTTTATCAACAGAACCAACAAATGCATAGTGTCACAATTTCAAATACATGCATATGAATATCATCTATCGAATATACTTTAAGTCATGGAAAACAACTCAAAAAACTATTTGTGAATGAGCAGATTCAAAAGTGCATGTATTGTGACATAATGCATCATTTATGTGTTAGCGCTAACTATTATAATAGCACTGTGAAGGTGTGCTTTCCAACGCTTACAACCACAGGAGAGAACTACATGAATAAATAGTTAACTTATTCATGTAGTTTTCATGCAGTGGTGGATCACACAAAGGGAGACTCACAAGTAAATAAAATTGCTTGACTCATGTTAGTGAGTTAAGCAATTTTATTTCAGCTTAATTAATAAACATAAAAGTGTATGTTTTAAATTATCATACTATGAATCTAAAAACTATTATTTAAAGAAATAAACAAATGAAGAAGAATAAAGAATAAATTTGAGTAAACTATTAATCAAAATTTTATGGATATGAGAATTTTCACTAAATTCTTGAATAAATGCAACCATAAAGAAAAAATTTATAAACTTCACCGTTTGTACGTCAACGTGTAACAAAAATGTTGAACACTGCTGTTTTATTAGTTTTGATATTAACTTTATTTTCAGAATTTTTTACCCAAATAAATTGATTTAACTATTATCAACAGCATTTGTTACAATTTTTGATACAATTATAATATTTATTTTATTATGTTAAACATTAAAACATACTGAGAATTAGGGAAAAAAATATTTGTTATATTTCAACAATACTCCTGACGATATTTCCAACTGTTTTAATGTACATTTTCTTTCAAATTTAAATCATACGTTTCCTTATTTCACTTAGCCAGTATACATATAAGTTATTTTAATTACTTTTATTCTATTATTGCATACTTTCTTAATATTTATTATAATACTATTGTTAACTGAATTTAAAGAATTTAACACATTTTGTTGACATTTTAAAATTCTTACAAATATATTCATTTTGTTCAAAATTATGAATATTTATATATAAGATATGACAATTTATATTATAATTTAAAAAATAGTTTGATTTTTCATTTTTATTAATTTTTCTCTTATTTCTTTTTTGCAGATAAGGAAAAAGGTAATTTAAATTCTAATGAAGCCATTGGAAAGAACAGCATAGATCGAAAAGTAGGAATATATACTTAAATATATTTTGTGAAAATGTTGAAAATGTTGTTGATTATTTATTATGTTAATGAAATTTTTGATTACATCAATACCAATCAAATTTACTTTGACCTCACTCCCAATCATACCTCTTTTTAGAGAAATTCACAATTGAAGAATTTCATTGCATAAATTATTAATTTCAGAGACCATATGAGTAACAATCTTTTCATAATCATGTTATTATGTAACAACTTTAAGAACTCAACAATTTAGATTTATATGCATATTTTTTCTTTTTCATTTTGTAGTTCTCATCATACTAAGCTTGCATGTTTTACCTTGTTATATTTTTAATTCCATTCATTTACATTTTTCTTCATTTTAGTTTTCCTTCTTCCTTTAATTTTAAAATTACCATTTTAATTTTTCTCATCTTAGTTTATTATTTTTCTTATCAGATTGGTTTTAATTTATTTCTTCTTTATCGTATAACATGTTTTGGTAATTTTGTAAATGCAAAAATTTCGTCAAACGTTTTTTGTATGATATAGTTATTGTTCTTTTAATTTATATAATATTGTTCATTTTCCATACTTACTTTTTATATTGAATTACATTTTTTAATTTCATAAGTCTCAGTGTAAACATTGTCCATAAAGATGCAATCAAAAGAATCGTATAATTTTATTCGATGCAGATTCATTTTTTGGCATGTTTACAAATATAGGTACATTTAAGAAACATTGCTGATTTTGTATATTTTTCATCAATATATTGGTAAAAATTATTATAATTGATTTTGACTTATGTAAGGAATCATTTTTAAGTCAGCATTTATTTAAACTCGGGAAAGATAACTTAAATTAATGTAAGAACTTTCATTTTCAAAAATGCAGAACTCTATCAGAAACAGTTCGATTCATTATGTTTCCCTTTATATAGCAATATAGTGAAAAATTAAAAAAAAAACTTTAAATAAAGATCGCATTTTTAAGATACTATGTTTCACTTGTGTTAAATCATACTGTATTTAGAAAGCCAATTGAAAACAATGTTCTAGTTTTTACAGTCAATATTTCCTCATCAATTTTAGCTAATTCATAAATACGGATACAATAAAAATATATACAAGACTTCGTAAAAATCATTACAATTGATTTGGCTCATTTATATGAAGTTGTAATTTCTTAATGATTTTTAATGTGGCTTAGATAAAAATTACTATATTATGAATGACATAGTCATAACTTGAAATGTCTACACAGCATACTATTCTATTACTTCTAGCTCGTAAAACTTAAAAAAAAATTTTTTTTAATTTGCTCCCCCTTTTGCAAAAACTCTATCCTGGTTGTAACTTTCCTAAAAAAACTGCTACTTATATGTAAAAATCATTGCTTTGTCTTGGTACGGCGTATCCTTTATTTCTAAGTGAACATTAAAGAAAGATTGGTGGAATCAAAAATTCATACAATTTTTGATTCTATCATCTGAATTATTAGAATTCTGTTTTACATTAAAAATTTATATAAAATATACATTTATATCACATATTCTTGCCACATTGTTAATTGTTGTCTTATCCTATTATTCTAAATAAGTATTTTGAATCATATGGTGAACGTAATCGAGTAAAAAAAATCTGTAAAATTTGCGATACATGCCATTTGATAATATTGATTATATCGCAATTTGATGCCTTAGATTATAATGCTATTTGATAGTTCGTTCTTTACTCGCAAAATGTATAGAGCCTTTGTTTTAATTAGGAATTTATATTTGCCTTATTATAATTCTATTGTTTTTAATTATTTCAGATTGTTCATTTTCTCTTCGTTTTTAAAATCTATTTATAATTAAATTCTGAGCCTTATAGGTAAAAATTGTTTCTATACAGGAAGAAAATCATTTTACATTAATTTTTCTTATATATTCTTGTTATTTTTGAATAATTTTACATTATCATTTAAATATTAATATAATGTAATTTTAAAGAAAATACGAAATATGAATATATGCAATAGTTTTAATTACCCAGGTAGGAATTTTTATTGATGATTCTTATATTCTTTTGTGTGCAACATTAATTATATTTCTTTTTCTTGCAGATAACTATGGTTGAAACAAAAACAGAAGATTCTGGTATGCTTCCAATGTTTTTAGTTTTTTATAGAAAATAAGCTGATAAATCTAAAAAATGCTTACGTATACACATGCTAATATAATGTATTCTCATATTGTATTCTATAACTTATATTGTATTCTATAACTAACTATGACAGCTTATATTTAAAAGCAAAACATAAGAAAAATAGGAATAGAAGAAAAAATTTTTTTCGAGACCATCAGAATTTACAATCAAATTATATGAAAATGAAAACAATGAAAGCAATTTATAAAATTTTGCATTACCTGAAAAAAATAACTTTTTCAATGATATATTTAATACTACAAAATATTCAAAAACATGCTTTATATTGAAATAAATAAAATAATTTAAGAGTATTCGAAATAATTTTATTCATTTCGAGTCTGTTTACCTTATTATATAAATCCTTAGAGAAAGAAAATATTTCATAAGTCAAATCATACCAAACAGATATATTTTTATATATATTCTTCTTAAAATATGCTTAAAAATAGCTGAGTCACTAAATGAGCTTTCAAATAAGTATTATTGGAGTATTGATTTCTGAGTCATTACTTAATAGATTGCTTTTACTCGTTACAAATCACTTTTATAGTACAATTCGAGACATTAATTTATTTTACTATCATTGATAATTATTATCATATATAAATTCAGAAAAATGTACGCTGGTCATTAAAATTTCTACTGCAAGAAGGAATGCAAGTAAAAGAATATATTTACTGGAAGTATGGATATATAATAATGGGAAAAACAAATATTTCAATCTTTAAAAAATTCAGAGAGGTGTAGATCTTAAGAAATTAGTACTTAGTTTACAAAAGTTTGTTAAAAATACAGCATTTATACATCGGATCATGCAGTCTAACAGAGACTGGATTGCATATAAGGTTACAGCAAGATATGCAGCATCAATACTGTTATATTTCATCGACCTCAGTGACTGGAGAAGACACGGACTAATAACTGAAATTCTTTTTTCTACAAAAAACTGTTGTTTTTTATAGCCCAACACCAGCTCAATGTCTAATTATTTCTGTCTTAGAACAGTTGGTTCTAAATTTAGATTGGACCATAAATTGTATATTTGTATATTATCATTTACTAGGAAATGTATCAAATTCTTTTATTATCCAATATTTTTTGATAATGAAAATAAGTTCTTTTGGTGTTTGTTTTTCATTAGCATGAATTAGTTCCAATTATATTATATTACAATTTCTTATACATTAGTCACATATTATTAAACTCAATCTACATTAATTTAAAAATTATTTTAATAACGAAGATACATTTATTATGTAAACATCATCATATATCGTTCTTGTATATATATATATATATATATATATATACATTTTGTGAACAATTTAAGATGCATTAGTATACCTTTGTTTTGATTTTAATTGCATAGTTAACAAATTTTGTCTGATCATTTATTTCATTTCATGAAAAACAATTCGGTTTTTAATTATTAATTAATTTTTATAGATAACATTTTTTCAGATAAGGAAGGAAATATTTCAAATTCTAGTGAAGCCATTTCAAAGGATGATAATGTACAAAAAGTAAAATCATATGAATTATGTATTGTGTAATTCTTTATTGTTTTAATCAAATAATCTATTACTATAAATCGAGGAATTGTATTACTATCATTGCTAAAAATTATACCACTAACAGAATTCAGAATATAAATAAGAAACACATTTGATAAAAATTACAATGAAATTTAGATTAAGTTCCTTGGGTTGTAGAATTTTTCTTTATATTCCTTTCTTTTAAATATTCAATACAACAAATAAAAGATTAATTTAGATTAACATGCATCATATCATATTTATATTTTATAATACTTAATACACTTATTCTTAGCTTTTTTCTTGATGTCTTATTTCTTAATTAGCTTTATTCAAAAATATTTTTGTTTAGTTTCTTCATGTTTTCATAAATTAATAAACTTTTCTTATTTAAAATTGAAATAATTTTTATTTCCCTATTCCTAATATGTGATATTATTGTAAATATCAAATTCCTTTCAAAAGTTTTTCCATAACTTAATATTTTTCTTTAAATGTAGAAAAAATAACTTGAATTAACAATAATTTATTTCCATTGAACTAACAATTTGTTAATTTAATTATTTTTTGTAAATATTGTCTTAACGAGGTAACTGAAAACGTTCAAAACATGGTTCTCAATATATAGAGATTCTTTATAATCTTTATTTAACTTACAAATATGAGTGCTTTCAAAATCATATTCCTCATTTGTAATTTCAATTCCGTGGGTGCAAGTTTTTTCGAAAGTGATAAAATATTTAGAGTTCAAAGTTTATAAAAAATGGTACACGTTATTGCAAGAACTGACATTTTCTGGAAGAATATATAAAAAGTATAATATGAATTCTTTTTCATAATTCTTGCTTCAGGTTGCAACACATAAAAAAAAACAGAGAATAAATTTTAAATAAAGCGTTGTTTTATAAATATTCAATAAAAAAGTTCCATCTAGCATTGAATTATATAATTAAAAATAGCCACTTTTGTTCAGATTATAAATTAACCTAGTTTATGCCAATAAGTTCCCGCATTTGATTCAGTTTCGGAGAATTTATGCAACTCTAAGTCTTGCAAAACTATCAGTCAATATTGCTTTTCGCTTTGCATAAAATGTCTGGGAAAACTCATGGTATATCAATTTCGATTGTCCTTCAATTCTACTTGATTCATAGATCTTAAAGAGAGAGCTCGTTTAAATTAAGAATTTATATATCGTATTTATTTTAATTCTAGTTTAATTTTTATCTTATTTTAAATTTTCATTCTGTCCTACATTATAATTATTTTAATTATATTTGTAATAATTGTATGGAGAACTTTACAAGTGAGAACACTGCCTTTATTAATAATTATTCGGTATATCATTTTCTTTTGCATTGAATGATAAAACAAACACATTTTTGCTGAGTTCTAAAAATAAATTATTAAATTTTCAGAAAATTTTTATTTCCTTATATTTTGCTGATAAATAATAGTATTTATAAAATTATTAGTCAAATAATTGAGTATTTTTAATTTTTCTGACATAATTTTATTTACTATGTTCAAATCTTTATTTAATGTTAATAATTTTATTTTTGTCATAGATATCTAATGGAGAAATAAAAACAGAAAATTCAGGTATATGATTAATTCAATTGTAAGTTTTTTATGATATGCAAAATAATAATTATATTAGTCACTATTACAATGAAACAAATTTTAATATACGACTAATTAATTTCCAAATATAAATACATGCATTGTACCTGAATAAGTATATGCTCTATGAAGGAAAACTATCAAATAAAAATATTTTTGAAATACTTCACAATACAAATCAAAGAAACGCAATTCAAGGATACACAGTTATTTTCATAAAAATTATATTAAAGAAAATGAGATTTTCTGCTCTAATTTTATATTTTGGTGTTGCTTTAAGAGTGTAAAAAGTATAAAAATTATTCTTTTTCCAAAAATAGATTCTTTATATTTCGGAAATATGCAATAAAGAATTTATTTTATTCATTTGATAAGACATGGACTAGTTAATTGAATAAATGTTTTAAGTCAATGTCTGATTAAATTACATCATTAATTAAATTGATAGATTTTTATGCACATTTTATATAAAAAATAATTCAGAAATACAAATTTGGTACTAGACGCGCACTAACCTTTTAAATCCACTCAGCTGGATACTTAATCACAATTACAATTACACAATTGACACACTAGGTTGACACCAGGAAACTTTTTCATTTTTATTCAAAACATCCTTTATTTTACCCTTATTAGTAATTTCGATCATGGTGCAAGACTAATAAAATTTAACTTTACGACTACTAAATTTTCCTAGAAATGACAGGTGAAAGCCATTTACCTCATAATCAAATTCACCTCATGTTAAATTCGTAGGTAAAGTAGGGTTTCTCTTTCAGTTGTAAATTAGGCCTACAAGACATAGAATCTGAATTTATAATTTTGTTTCTATAAAAAGTAAAAAACACTTCTTCATTCACCTGCATTTATTGCACATAAATAATTTCCTATAATCAGAAATCGATTGTTTTGAATTACAATTAATGTTAAAATTTGATCATTATTTGCTTTAATATATAAATAAATAGTATTTACTCACTTATTGGCTTTTATCCTTATTTTCTATTGCTTTCTTTTATTAAAAGCTCATGAAGACTTATTGCTTTCTATAAATACATTATTTTTTGAGAAATTAATTTTCAACATATTTTAATTAAAAACATTGCTCACGCTTATTTGTTTCATCTAACCCTAGAACCGCTTGAATAGAAATTTTTTATATTTAAGTAAAATACACATGTCTATAAATTAAAGATAATGCCGAAACTGGCCACTAAAGGTGCAGAAACAAAAAAAAAACGTGATTTATTCAAAATCCAATGTATTAAACAAATGAGAAAGTACAAAAGAAGATATTGTGTGCATGATACCAGGCATACAAACCACGATTATAGCTCCCTGGAGCGTTGTTCCAGGAAGCTATAATACATGCTCTACACCACATAATACATAATTTATTATGCTATAATACATTATCTACACCACATATTGTCAGTACAGCAACTGAACAATTCGATGCTGGTGTGATACTTAATACATCGTATGTCTTCCATACGAGGAAATGCACTCCACCGAGGCATGCTGAGGATCACATTCATTATTCTGCTGCACTTAGAGCAAAGAACTCCACTAAGCAAGCAACGCTCTCCGAAGGTTCAGAACAGATGTAGGAGGTCGATGACGTGCTGTGATCCATCGGTTAAGTATATCCCACACATGCTCTTTGGGATTAGAGTCCTTTAGAAATGCTGGACACTTCATACGGGTGTTATCCTTTAAGGCAGTCGTAGACAATGTTTGAATGGTGAGGACAGGCACTGTCAACCATAAACACATATTCAACACCCAGGGCACCCCTAAGCAAATGCGTATGTTGTTCCAGAATGACATCCCTACAAATTTGGCCTTTCTTGGTTCTTGTTTGAACACGTAGATCTATTCTAAAGCCCTGTATAATGCCTCTCGAAACGAGCACCCTTGAATCACAGTAACAATGGCGTTCACTGATGTCTTAATGGAACTGTGTACATGGCGTTTTCCATATAAACGTCCGACGTGCATCAGACTGCAAGCTAAATCTCGACTCGTAGGAAAACATAACACAAGGCCACTCTGATAGTGTGTCCACATAGCATGTTCGTTACTACAGGCTAACTACTGATAATAATAGGTTGCCATGAACGGAACACATCTGACAGGCCTGCGACCATTACGAGCATTACTATCCCAAATGTCTGTTACACGGTTAGACTTGAAACAGTCTTGTCCGTGGTTGGCGTGATAAGTCTGCTGATGTGCTCTGTCTATTTATTTTGGCGTTTACTGCCAAATAGCGGTTATCATTCGGCGTTGTCTCTTGGGGGAGGCTTTTCTTATAATGTCTAATGGCATTTCCATAATCTTGGAATCGTTGCTACAGCCTTAAGTTGACAATTTAAGCTATTCTGAGTTCTTCGATTACTGCCATCTGCGTAAGCCCGTATTCCAGGAGGCTGATTGTTCTTCCATGTAAAATATCATCCATATGCGTTTCCTATGTTATTATTTTGCGTACGGACTTGTTGTGAACACGTTCCATTTTTTGCTGCAGATACTTATATACCCATTTTGTACGTTTTCATCATTGTCGCGTACTCTCAAAGTCATTGTCGCTTACTCTCTTTAATTTAAGGATTGTGTGTATTATAGACATCGTGACGATAGAAATCTATTAAAAAGAATTTATCATTTGAAAGAGCAATAGAATTGATCTTAGATGAGAATTATTGGATTATAATTAATATTTTAAACTTCCGTTCTTCAAACATGTTCATTTTACAAGTAATATATCATCAAATATGCACAGATTTGTATTTACAGACTTGTCTGTAAATTGAAAGAAACTTATGCATCACATGTTTTTAACAACTATTTTCTTATATCTCCATATTTTTTTATATTACATACGAATAAAAAAAGTAAACTGAAAAACAGATCAGTTCACATTATAGCTTATTTTCTTTTCGACTGGTAATAATTTTAGCAAAAAATAATCACCTGTCTCTGCTGCCAATTGCTGATAAATTATTCTGTCTACTATTGACTGCAAGGACATACATGAATAAGGGCCCTGGTCAATCTCGGTAGCAAGCAGTTAGTATATTCCTAAGGTTAATTGGTTTGGAATACTTGCTTATCACCAAGCGCCTCTTAATTGCGATTCGCGTTCTGGTGTCAAGGTCGACACTTGAGCTGGTACTCTTTTTATTACATAACACCGCACCAGATAAAGAATTCTGGACTTCCAAGATTAACGTGGACACGTTCCTGCCCACGGAATGTCAGCAACTCAGTGTGGCAGTTTGTGGCCAGCTAACTGTTGTTTCCTTTTGCACACCTTACAGAAGGACAGCTTATAACATTCTCTAAAAGTTAGCAACTTAAATTTTGGATTTATTCAATCATATTAAAATTGATTAAAAAATAATGTTTATTTCATATCATATCTCAAAACGATAATTTTTCCTTCTGTCTCATATTTTTTAATTTTAATCGTAAAATTGGACTCACATTATTTATAAGACACAAAAACAAGAAGCAGAAAATGTATGACAAACATACATGAATACAAATTTGTTTAAATTAACCTTTTCTGGACAAATATTATAATTTAGAAAAATTTCAAATGCTTCAGGAAATTTGAAAGAACCCCATGATTCTATTTAAAATAACTCACAACTGAAATGTGATAAGAATTTACCTTCTTTATAGTTCCAAGCAATGGCGAAAGCGCTGAAATACTGAAGTCTGGAGAAGATCCTAAGACAACCGAATCTCCAAATGAACCGATAGTAAGATAATAGCATATTTATTGCACCTATTCAGTTGTTTGATTAGTTATCAGTTTGACTAAAAAACTATTTGTTTGATAAAAATTAAGAAAAAAAATATTCAAAACAATTCTATAAAATAATATGATTAAAACTCAAACCATATAAAAAATTTAAAAATGTATGTGCGATAAAACCTGTTTAATATACTACCAAATTTATGAATATTTCCTCATTTTACCCATACATTGAAGTCGATTGATGGCCTGAAAATTCAAATGCCAGCCTATTTCTAATACCCATCTTGTACTTTGAACAGCTCTGTAGTATATTCCCTTTGAGCCTCTTTCAAGAAACAGACTTTTATTCATGATAAATATCATATCTACGATACAGTTTCTGCTATTCAATGAATAAAATATATTAGAAACACTATCTTCACCTCATAATGCCTTCCATTCAGCTAGAGATAGCCTTTTGTTCTAAACTATTGTATTCAAAAATAACCTAATCTAAAATGTGTAATTATTTGTTGATTTGGAAGATAAATTTTCTTAGGTTTCTCTACATAATATATTTGGATTTGTGTATTTTTTTACCAAGCGAAAATTTAAGTTGCATATTTAAGAAAAGAATAATCCAAATCATTACGTATATATTCAATTTAATTGTAATACTAGCTATCAAACATGTCTTTTTCAAGAGATTAAATTATATGAGAAATGTCTTTATGATGTCTGATAAAAATGAGTCAGAAAAACTAAGTAAAAGGTTCTCGTATAAGAGTATATTAAAAAAATTTCAACTGAGAAAATCACCATTAACTACTCTGAAATTAAGCAAAATCTTATTATTTATCAATTTATTAGTGCATAAGATTTAGAAAGTATTGTTTTGATCTGAGAAAGTAATTCTAAATTTCCTTGGATCAGAAATGAGGTTTATAAAAAAAAAGAAATGTCTTTTAATTATTTGAAATAGTGTTGTAAACTGATATTTTGTACTAAATAAGGAATTCAAATTTGATTAAAACATTTTTAAGCTTGGATGACAAATTTATAAAAGTAAGGAAAGGTAAAGGGATTTACGCTTTCCTACTTTTATAAATTTGCAATTGTTATTGTAAAGTACGCTTGAGTCACAATCATAAGCAATGATTTTTAAACTATATAACTTTTTATAAATGTTTTATAATTCATAAATTTGTGTTTACAATAAGATTTTATCTAATTCTAATTATATATTTCAAGTACATATTTCTCTTCCTTAAGTATGTAAGTTTTTCAAATTATTATAAATTTTCTAATTTTTAATAATTTCGATTTGCTTTCCTTACAGTTTCGTGATACTAAATTTGATTTTTCAAGCTCTCATTTTCGAACTTGTAATATGTCATTGAAATCTTTGACATCACTTCATATAAAGTTTAATATCATATAGATTCTAATTTTCTTATTCAATAATAGTTTTTATAATCTAAAAACAAAAATTTAATGCCTCCTCACATATAAACTAATTAATCATGAAAAGTTGCCAATTAAGAAAAACTCTATTCCAACAAAACAATTAAAAAACGAACACAATTTGTGCCAATTATCTAAATTTTCATAAAAGAAAAATCCATTTTATTAATTAAATTTAACTTTAGCTAAAGATTGATAACTTAATAATCTTCTTTAGCAAGTTATTTTAAAATCCGTTACAGAGACAATCTTCGGAATTCTGAATCGTACGGAACAGATATCTGGCGAAAAAATATTTGAATTGAATTCTCATTTTATGCAAGAATAATTTCAATGAATTTTTGATTGATTACAAACTATAAGCTTTTGTAAAAGGAATTTTTTTTTAAATAATTCACTTTGACACAAGAAAAGGCCTGTCAGGCCTGCTAAATGTAAAAATGTGACACTGTACTCGATTCAAAAATAGTAAAAGTCTATCCTCATTTTGGTGAATGACTGTTACAGTATCATTAAGTACTTTGCTACAATAATTGGGGGAAAGTGGTTTCATGAATTCTTTGCTCAGAAAAAAAGGAATTATTTGAAGCTAATTTCAATATCTAATGAAATTTTCTGAACAATATTCGGCAATAATGTCTTTATATTTGTGACTGTTATTGCTTTTTGTAGAGAATATCCGAATCATAAGTGCTTTGTTAAGTGGAATTATGATTAACGAGAGCACTGCAATTCCAAAGAGTATTTCTCAAACTAATTGTGTGTTAACTATCATGGTCTGTTGACTAGCATAATATTTAATAAAATGTAATAATTAGGAGAAACAAATGCTGTACATCGAGTCCTTTGTGAAAAATCAAATGTATCTATTTGCAAATTCAAATGATTTTCGATTACATTCAAAAAGATTTCTTTGAAATGCTTTTATGATATTGTTTGGTAAAAGTGAACTTTCTTCGAACGTTATCATAAAAGCACTTGTTTATTATTATGGTGCCTTTAAAAACTGGATTCATTGAATTTTAAGTAACATTTTTAAAATGAAGGGTGTTCCCAAATTAGATTCATTTCATTGGAGTCCATAAAAATAATTATTTATAAGTATATAATATTATTATTAAGTATATTTATATATGAATCAATTTAAGTATATTTATATATGAATGTATTTTTATGAAGTATATTTATGATTTTTTTCATTATGTATTGTGTTAAGTTACTACAGGTCACTACATTATCGAGCAAAAGTATGATATCCTTCAAAGGGATTCTAGTAGAAAATCTTTGTAAATTTTGGATTATTTTTATCTCACTTTCCATGGAATTTCTTTCGAAAGAAGGATAAATTTCACATTTATCACAAATAAAAGTGGAAGTCACATTTTAAATGCATCACAACCAGAAAGACCCATATTGATGTTCGAATTACTTCAATATTTTATGATACACTTGAATTGCTTGTCTTTAAATTATACTAAATGTTATGTGTAACTTACGATTTAATTAGTTATCTTGCCTAATAAATAAGTTGTTATTCAATGAATACGAGGAGAAACTTTCAAAGAGTTATTTAAATTTAATTATCAGAACAAATTATTTTTTAAATTTTAAATTCATGAAGAATAAATTACTTTTTCTTTCCTATTGCAACCTTGGTATACAAAGGAAATCACGTGTTATCCTTTCTCGGCCTCTGATGTCGTAAATGTTCGTTTCAAATAAATATGTTTAACTGGAAAAAGGCTTTAATTGAGATCAGCATTTATACTCTTATTACATTTTCTGTTATTAAAAAGTAATCTAACAACAATTATAAAACCTTATATTTTATAGGATGTTTCTCTATAATTATATAATATGTACATTTATGGATATAGCTGAAAAATTTCATTTCTTTTTTGGAAAGTAATTGACAGTGATATTTCATTTTAAAATTTATACTGGCTTTTTGAATACCAAGCAAAAAATAGAGAAATTAATATCAATATGTAAGAAGAGGATTTGTGATAAATTAATAAATCATAAGTTAATCTCCTAGATTGATAAAAACATTGATAAATGTACTTCTTATGGGGTGCAATGCTCAGTTAAATGCATGACACTATTTAACTTTGTATGCATTAACTGAATCATAACTGAAATCAATATGAAATTTACAAAGGTATATATTGTTTCATGTTATCATTTTTGGCTTAAACACATAGAATTCTATCTTGACATAACTACATAACTTGAAGTCGATGGGATCAAGCACATCAAATCTGAGAGTTTTTTTTTTTATCGGGTTAATATACTCGATAATCTTTATATTGAAATCAGTGTTTAAACACCCAAATATGTTTCTTGTTTTATGTAGAGAAATCTGCTATGATGAAATTACATTCAGCCTATATATAGAAGATGTAGGTTCTATACCAGTCATATACCTCATATTGTAACAGGTGGGAATCATTAATATCTAGTCGTAGAAAATTGATTCAAAAATAAGTGTTTTCTGAAATTTTTCATCTCACATTCATTGATCTGAATATTTGGTATTCAATCTGATAAATAATACAAATCAAAGATACTGCAGATTCCGAATGTTCGAATTGGAATTGAATGTGAGCAATGTTTTATCTGTTCATGAACTATTGAAAAATAAATCATGATAATCATGAAAGGGTATTGAGCATGAAATAACAGTAATCATATAGCCATGCGTGGTCATCAAGCATCAAAATTTTCTCCAATAAAGTATGATGAGAATGCATAATCGCGCACTTTAAACAATCAAAGCATATCTATAACACACATAAATGTGTACATGTTATTCTACTACGAATTATTATAATCTGGGATCATTGGAACTTTCCCTTTACACTAACTTGATATTTGCCTTGGTCCAACATTGCTGTTCTCTCTTAGAAAACAAAAATCATTTTCTGTAGTTTGATTTATTGAGTATTGTTATAGGCAAACGGTAGTCACTCTTTGATAGTATTGATAATCATAAATTATCAATTCAGTATACTGCGTGAATGTATAGTACACTATCATGACTTCAGCTCTTATGAAGGAGCATGATATAAGTAAAATCGTTTCCGTTCTATTTTCATTTATTCGATTCTTCTTGAACACGTTTCATTTCCGCACTATAATTCATTATTTTGTTATTCAATGCAATTACTTAATTTCTCATTATTTTTTCAGACATTCTGAGTGAGAGCTTCTTCATGAGTATTATAACTAAACAAAGATGCTTTATCCAGGAATTAAAATTTTTATGTATTGTAATTTATTCTGAAGGAAAGAGTCAAGAGTCCTTATGTATAGAAATTACTTGTCTATGCTAATAATATAAATCATTTTATCTACGAATAATTGAATATCAATTAATTTCCACAACTGTAGACAAATTATATAGAAGTATACCATAAAGTAATAGACACTGCAGAGTAGATAATTTATAATTTTTTTTTTATTAAATTCTTGCTCTTGCTTCTTTATAGTTGTTTTCTTCCTAAAATAAAAACTATTTTAAGAAGTACAAAAATTACCACATCTGATCTTTATGTTATTAGTCAGAATTAGTAAATTGAATTATTTAATAAATAAATAAGCATATTCAGTGGTTCATGCAAAGTGCAAAATAATAACCATTTCATGGTCAATAACTTAATTTCTTTCCTTGACATAAGCCAGTATAATAGATTGATTTAGATACAGTTACATAAATAGAATAAAAATAATCTTTCACGTGCTAAAATACAACATTATGATGTCCATAATTAACATAAATATCGTATCAAAATTATTATTAACATAGTTTAGAACAGGAATGTTTCAGGGGAAACTATCAAATTTCCTTCCTAATCGTATTTTATCATAATTTGTAAAAACGGACCTCTGACATTCCTAAAAAAATGTTGAAATTTTTTCCTATTACTCAAGACAGTCAAACTTTTCTTAAAGATTCAAAGTGAAGATGCAACTTTAAATGATAAAGACTCTGATAGTAAAAAAGAGGAAGAAGAACAGGTGGGAAAATGCACAAAGGAAGATAATAATGATTCTCGTAAGTGACACATTTTATTCGTTGAAAGAAAGTAAGTGTTTAAGACATATGAAAAATATTCAAAATAATTATTATATTTTAGATATAATCCTGTAAAATTAATTCCATCAATGAAATGTCCTCTATTAAGAATGTACTTTGAATTTTATTATATAAAAATCTTTATTTCTCGAAAAAAAGTTTTTATAATTTCTTTATAAATTTGACATGATTAATTAAAGTTTATTGAATTTTCGTATTCTTTCCAAACCTGGAGATATAAATAATAGACGCATCGTAATTTTTGCAGCTCTATTTATCAAAGTGTCATTGTTGAAAAATAATTCTCACTAAAGTAAAATAAGTAGGTGCGCTTCATTTATTAGTCATGTTTC
>JAPDSC010023650.1:0-19156 GCA_026290005.1 Latrodectus geometricus
AAAAAAAAAAAAAAGAAACATGGAGTTTACATCTTCCCAAACCCAGTCCTTATGTTCTACCTTAATGTTCAGCTGTGGTTTGCATAATGCATGGGATGCAAGGCGTGAAAAATGGACGATGTCTTCTGAAGAAGCATTGAAGAAAAGAATAAATAATCGCGTTCGACGCCACTTCGTATCGTTGATAGGAAAAGTGAAACATTTCGTTAAAATTTTTCTCTAACTCCAGACTGTTTTGTTAGAATAAAATGGCATATGATGGTATGAATTCCTTTCACAGATGAAGAAAGTAACTCTGATGATAAATGACTACTTGATTAGCAAATGTAAGTAAGAAAATCTTGAATAAAATTTCGTAGTTTTAAACGTTATATATAACTAATGCTTCATTAATTATTATTTCCTATGAACTTATTCAGTTGTTATTCTTAGTTTTTTGCTTTAAGTATTAATCGTTTTACGTTATTCAAAGAATCACAGTAATGAATGTTATTTATGGATTTTTTTTTGTTTACATTATTATATGCAATTTTGTTAAGGTAATCCATGCTTATGTAAAAATTACACAAGAGTGACATTATTTAAATATTCCACAAAGCAAAAATTAAAGAGGTGCAAAAGTTGTTATACTTCACTTTATTCCTAGTATTCCTAGCTGCAGTCGTGCTGTGATTCAATGCTTCAAAACATTTAAAATATAATTTAAATGAAATTAAACTGACACATTATTTAAGTTATTTTAGTTTCCATATGATTTACCACAAGTAGAATTAAGAACGCTTTTGTTTAGAAGTTACTTTTGCATTGTTGGATACTTGCAGCAACATTTTAATAAATGAATTTTAAATTTAAATTTATTAATAATTACTTACAGGGTGTTAAAAAAACAAATGACCAATCGTTTTTATAAAAAAAGAATAAACATGATAAGAAAAAAATAATCAAATCAGAATGAATTTTAGAATTATATCTTATCGCTAATAAAAATAGGAAATTAAACAATAAAATGTGGATTGCTATTAAATTATACAAACAAAATAAATAGTAACTTACGCGCTATAATCAAGAAAACAAATAAATGAATATTAATAATAAAAAAATGGAACATGCAATTTTTATGTAGAACTAGAATTTTTTTTCTTGTATTTTTCAAATTACAATTTATATTTTCGTATTTATATTGTCTTAATTTTTAGTCTATAAATTACGATATATTTCAGTGTAAAATAAATTACAAAAATTCTTTCAAATATTTACAAAATTAGTAATGTACTCATATTCTCTCTTCCCTGAAAATATATATTAAATGTATAATAATAAAATAGGGTATAAATATATAGCGATATAAGTAACTGGTAACTTAATGACGAATAAAAATTTATCTTCAAAACATCAACATCAATATTATTAAACAATTAAACAATTACAGCATAAACAAAACATCAATACTATAGCAAAATACAGATTAAGAAAACAAGTTCAATATAATTATCAAAATTTAGCATTTTGTGATTAATTTTATGTATATATATATTTATTTATTTATACATTAATTAGACTATTTCAAACATAACAGTTAAATATTATTTTTAAATTTAATTGACACTCTTTATGATAAAATATGCGTGTCAAAAGTAAAGTATAAGTTCTAATCTAAGTGTTATTTATTTGAAGATACATTTTACTAGTAACAATAAGTTACAGTGGATTAAGTGATTAGTTTTAAAAAACAGGAATAACGCTAAATATTTTAAACATTTATAAATATTTTTTGTTGAAAGATATATCATTTTAAACTTATCTTAAAAAATATATCTTATTCATATTTTTTTTAATAAAAAAAATTATATATACATATGTTATTGTGAAATACTGAAGTTTGAGAATGTTAACTTTCATTGGTCTGGTTGAGGTACAAAGCAACCGTGGTAAATAAATAGACTACTGACTGTCTTCTGTCAAATACTTTGTTCTACTGGGAGTCAGTCAGCTTCTGGTTGTCAGTCATCAAACCTTTCATCAATGAAAGGTTTGATAATGCGAAGATAGTGTATTTTTTTTTTTTAAATTTTCTTTTTCGATACCTTAATTTATGCTGAAACAATACTGCAATGTATCATGTTTTTTTTTTTTTTTTTTTTTTTTTTTTTTTTTTTTTTTTTTTTTTTTGAAAAGTTGAATGCATTAATTATGGGTAAACGAGAAGACAATTTTTTCCATTTTTCGCAAGAAAAATACTTTAAATACTTTCTGAAGAGTTTTTTGCTCAATGTATCGCACGTTTTGGTAACAAATGGTTAAAACATTTTGATGTTAAAATTAATAATAAAGATATTTTAATTGAAAAAAAAAACCAGGAGAAAAGAATATACTTAAATGAGGTATTTTTCAGTATATTATGCAAAACGTAAACCAGAACCGACAACTGGGGAAGAACACGTAAGCTTAAATAATTGCAAGTTAAATACAAAATTACTACCAATGAAGTTGTAATGTTGCAAATTTTTACAAAGAGTGTCAAATAAAAAGCAGTGCATCTAAGAAAGGTATTGTTGTTAATTGTTGTGAAACAAATGGTCAATTTAGAGTTAAAACTCAAGATGTCAAGTTTATCGGATAAATCTGCAGTCAAGCAGAGAAAATAAATTCATAATAATATACCATGTTAATTTGACTAGATTTGTCCAATTACGACCTTTAAAAAAATAAGAGAGCTGAAGAAATTGAGTGTCGCGTTTTTCCTAGATTTTTACCATATTTTGCTCCATCAATATTGCAATCAACTAATTTTAGAGAATTCAGTAATCAATTCATATTTAAAATATGAACTATGTGAAAAGATTTTATGACGTCTTATGGAATATCCCAAAATAGTGAAATACAAGACTCAGTTGAAAAGGACAATCTGAATATGTTAACTGTTTGTATTAACTATAAAGTTACAAACATATGGTGTATAACTTTTTTTTTAATTTGCAAAGAAAACTACGTACCACGATGGAATATGCCAAGTCCTCATGAAGCCACGCTTAGCATAAAAGCAAAAAGAGGCATAGCACTAAAATTTTTGCCTAGATAACAAATCTAAAATACTGAAATTTAAGAGCAAGTCGAAGTAATTATCAGTACTTTTGAAACCGAAGAACAGCTTTAAGAAATTGTTAATACTTCTGAAAAAGTTTGGACAGAGGCCATACCAAAAACCATATTCCAAAGAAAAATACTGAAGAGGACCTCTAATCTTCTACGCCTTCCCACTAAATTTTGACAGAAAAACACCAGATACTTTCTATGAAGAAAGATGCCGCGAAAGGTAATCTTCTACTACAAACAACAAAAATGTTACGCAACTCACAAAAGCAATTTCGACTTGCTCACATTGTTGATACTGTACGAATACAAGTTCCTGATGTCGATTGTGGTCGAACAGATAGCCAAAATGTGTTAACAGTTGTTGACGGAATAGACGACTCCAACTTCTATATACTAGCAAATAAAAATGGATCATTCAATCAACCTTATATCAATAATCAGTTCGCAATTCGAACATAAAAGTTACTTTCCGTTGATGAAATTTCTTCTCAACAAGTGTTGCTCAGATAAAAATATGCATCTACTTCGAGAAGAGTGGGAGGAGTCAAGGCTATATCAGCTGTTATTGCAAAAGGAAGTGTTCTCTAAATAAATTCGAGAGACTCTTGTTCTATTCAATGGGTCATAATAGTCTAAGTTGTTGCAATAAATAAGATTTGAATCATATATAACTAAGTAAGTTTTATTATTATTTTCTTTTCTCATTCAGAATGCTTGTTTGTTTTGAGTTCTTGCTCATTCATTTTAGAAAAAGAGTCACCCTTGACGTTGAGAGAATATGTTACGTGACTTTTTTATTGAGTCTGAAATACAGATGAGAAAATAAAAATTGAATATTCACCATTAGTGGACATGGTGAATTCAAAGATTTTCCAATGTAAATCAGAAAGGAATAACAGTAGTTAGCAAATATTTCAGACTTTCACCAAGCAATCTTGTCAAAATTATTAAGTAAATTATTTTATTTATAAGCAATATATTTTATATTTGTTAAGATTTGATAAGAAAAAATAAATAAAATTTATTTATTCTTATATCAAATTTCTATCCCAACATTTAAACATTTATTTTCTTAATTTTTGAAAGATTTTTTAATATACATTTTTAATGATATAGTGATGGTTTCTTTCTTATGAAAAAAACAGCATTAAGTTTTTTTTCCAAAAACAATTGAATAATTCATAAGACATTGTTTTATTTTTATTCTCTTTATTTACATCAAATTATTTTTGAAACTGTCATGTTTTAGAATTTTAACATGCTTTTTCAAATGCTCCTGATATTTTTGACATCTATTGATTCAAATGACATTTTCAATGTCAGATTCATCTGCGTTTAATAACTTAACAAGAATTTTTGCTGATTTATTTTTTCTTCATACCAATAATATTCTTCAGATACACACAACATGGTTGTTATGAACTGTGCCTAATTTTATTTAGCATAATCTACATGTGATTTATTTAGCTTATAATATTTAAAATAACCGTGTGCAAAAAATATCTCATGAAAAAAAATAAACTTCTGGTTACATATGGTTTAATCTATTTTTTTTTTATTTTCTATAACATGCAGTTTCTAGTATTTTATATACTTTTACCTAAATATATATTTATAATAATAGAATAAATAATATTTAAATGAAACATTTAATGGATAAAAAGTAAACCTAATTATGGCAAAAGGATTTTATAGTTAAAATGCTTGTGTACTTAATAATACTCAAAAATTAACGCATAACATAGATTTTGGATATTCACATGAATAAATTCACTAACTATAATTATTTTATCTAATCTGTAAAATAATTTTGAAATAAGCATTTTCTTGGAATACAAAAGGAAAACGTCATACTATATATGCACTAAATTTTTAAATTTTCAAAACCTTTGGGAAAATATTCAATGAAACGTAAGTCATTTGAATACGAATTTTTAAAAAGTAAAATAAATATAGTATCAAACATTTAAAACGTATATCTGATGAAAGATTTCCTTGAATTAGTCTATAACATTAATTACTTAAATTGAAATTTTGCAGTAACAAATTTAAACTTTTATTTGAACTTTTCTAAATCCATTAGCAAATTAAATATAATGGCTTAAATTATTTAATGTGATTATTTTAAACTATTTGTTTACCTTTCATCACATCTCAACCACTGTATATTCTTTTCATAGCATACCATTAATATATTCTTTTTATATATAACATGCTATAAATATTAACTTGACCAAAATTTTATTTTATATAATCAATTATTTTTAAAATGTGAGTTCAGTTAATATTGTATAAGGATCATATGAGACTTTTTTTCCGAAAATAATAAATTTTAGAAAAATTATATTTTAATGTAGGAATATTTATAAATTTTCGTTCGAATTGATATTGATTTACTACATTTATTAGATATTCCCTTTACAAATTGCAAATCCCATTATGAAAGAGGGATTTTTTATTATGTGAATATTTTATGTGATTTAAATTTCGCTGGATATAAAACAGAAGATGGTTATGCATAAACTGCCCAGTTGAATACTATTTTAATTTAAATTTGAACTATTTTAAATATTAATGACAATAAGATTATTGTTTTTGTTATTAATTATTATATTTATCAAAAATATATATGAGAAAAAATATTTAAATTTTTCTTTCAAAACACTTGCAAGTTAATCTTTTTCAATCTCCTATCCAAACCTTTTGTCATCTTATTTTAAAGTATATTATTATTTTCATTCAGTTAATAATTAATGTTGCACCCATTAAGTACATATCTTAATCCCACTATCCATTCTTCTTATCCAAGCTGTTATTGAATGATAAGACGTGACTAAAATTGAATAATTAACGCAGTACTTTACAAATCTTTACCTCCATTATTCACTGCATTGTTAACATTAATCCTTTGACACATCCTGGAGGCTAAAACAAACGTACTGAAGAGCTTAAGACAATTCCCTCCATATGACAGTTCTTCGTTGATAATGTCGTTTGAGAGATGTTAGTTCTCGTCTTACGATTTTTCCAGGATCATTTTTCAATAAAATAACCGTTCCCTTTGTATGAGCTTAACTGGCATAGATGGTTTAGGTTATTAATATATATTCACTGTTATTTATCGTTTCAGAACTTGGTAACTGTTTCAAAATACTTAAGATAATGTTATTCTGTTAGTTATACTTTGAAAGGACTATCCCTCAATTTAAATGTAAACATTGATAAATCAATGAGCTCATAATAAATATCGTAAGAAAAAGAAGACTGAAAAGATTGAAGGGATAGTTTTTTCATAGTATTATTTTTTAAATGATAAATACATTTAGTATATTTTAAAAAAATAGTAATTGCGCATACTATTTAAAAATAAAATGAATGAGACACTAAAAAAATTAGATTATTTTTAACTACAGAAAATATTATATTTTAAATAAAATTAAAATAAAAGAACAAGTTATTTTTGGAAAATGTTTTATTATATCAATTGAAACATGTTTTCTTCTTATAAATTTGGTTCATATCTGATTGATAAAAAGCCATTAATTACTATCCTGTGTGTAATAAAATATTATGTGTATGATAAAAGAACTATAGCGATTTCTAACATCCTATTTTTAAATAAAAGTATAATTGTTTATTATGTTGATAACTTTTTTATGTCCCGTATATTATGCATATCATTATCAAAATTTCAATAAAAATTAGATATACACTATCATTTTTTCTAATGAAAGGCATTAAAAATAATTAATTATATTTAAGGAATGAATAGAAATTTTACAAATTAAGAAAAATTATTTGGCTACCAAATTCATAATGAAAAACCTTCTTTGGAATTCATAAATGTTAAGCATTAAATTCATTAAATTATGCAAAAAATAAATAATTTAATTATTTAAATTAGAGTTTGTTTTCATATTTAAGAAGTGATTAATATGTAAATTACGTTAAAAAACTTATGAATTTTGAATTGAAAGTTTGAAATTTTCCATACTAAAATCCCATATACTTAAGATTAATAGAAAATTTATTATACGCAACCTTTACTACATTAGTTCCACTCATTGACTTGTATAACAGATATTATTTTCAAAGTAGAAACGTTAAACATTTATTTTCAATAGCATTGTAAGTATTTTATAATTTATGTTGCGTGAGACATATTATTGGTAAAACTTAAATTTCATCATATTATTAGCATGTAATTAATTGAAATTTTGAAAAATATCCTTACCACAATAACCTTGAAAATAAGCATTAAACGAAAAAAAAATTTTAAAATAAAAATTTTATGAAGTTGATTAATTTAATTACATGCATACGATGCTGATTTGACGTAGAAACAATTTTTGGCGCATATGTATAGAAATCTCACATGTAATTTGAGACTTCAAAAAATTGATTTTCTATCTTGAGAAATGCTATAGAAATTGATTTCAGATACAAATTTGAATACACTTCTCTTATTCCTTATTTAAAAACAATTTTTTTTTTTTTTTGCCTTTGCATGAATAAATGTTTGAAATAAATTTATGAACAAATCTAGATTAAACATTTTACGAGTTCTCTTAATTTTAATAAAACTAATAACTTAATTTGAGTAAAAATATTTACAAACAGAAAAACATTATTCACACTTAGATATTTTGATTCTTTGATGAGTTCTGCATATGATAAACATTTCAGTAATGATCACTAATTATGAATTTTTAAACAAGTTTATAAAATTTGTAAAGTAACTGATATTTGAATTGTTCATAACTGGTATTTAAATAATTTGAAATTTCAGAAGAAATAGAGAACACGGATAATTAGAAACACGGAACTTTAGAAAAGCAGTTACTTGATTTAATTATTAATTATTTTTAATTAACTTGTAAATTCTTGTTTCGTTACTTACATAGAAACGATCTTAACAACTGATATTTTCACGTGTATGAAACATGACTTGATATGGTAGTTGTGAATCCTGGTAGTATGTCAAAGAAGACCAAGATACTCACTTTAGACATTTAAAAAGCATTTATAAAAATCCATAACTTTTGAGTGACCAGAAACTGATCCTGTTGTATACCAACAGCATGGTTCTATTCCATTCTAACTCATCTATTCCAGAACCTTTTCAATGTTATTGAGACATAACATCCGCAGAAGAGTTGATGACTTTGGAAGCAGATTATAACGTTTAGAAAGACGCCTCTAACGCCAAAACATAAGCATTTCGCTTGGGTTGATGTCGAGGCAAGAAAGCTAGGCAGTTTCCAAAATAAGAAACGGGATTTTCAACGATGAAACACATACTGATTTTACTGCTTATCATCACCACTTGTATAAGGGGAGACACAAGAGTAGCGTTTCAATTTCGTATGTCATCTATGAGCCAAAGTGGTACTTCCACTCTCATATTGGGGTGCTCTGTTCAAAAAAGGAAGGTCTGATTCATTGGCCCAGTCCCTGACGGGAGGGCTTGTCTTCGACAGGAGTCATGAAATTCAATTTATCATTTGTTGCTAAATAATATACACCTGTAAAAGCTGTCGTGGAAATTTGGAAGCATCATTTGAATGCACAGAACGTATTTATTTGTTTTTCAAGGTATTAAGGACCTTAAGTTTCATTTTCCGAGTTTTGAGCTTGATTGGCGGAAAAAAAAACATTGTACAACAAATCGAAGGCCTTAATGAATTTCACAGACCTATTTGGACACTAATTTTCATTTAAAAATTATACATACTTTTCCTCTAGTATTTATCAAGTATTTGTTTAATATAATCTAAAACGTTAGTACGCTTATGATGAAATCTATCAATAAATAATACCACTTACTTAATATGTTCTATGTTCCTCCTTCTAAACTGTTTATCTTTGAGTCTATAGAAAAGCTACTCTTAACAAGGAATAAAATGTTCTTCGATTACGTTTAATGTGTGATATTTTTTTTCTTTTACAACAGCATACATGTGAAATGAAATTTTGAACAGTTTTTTCATTGCATACATTTTTCAATGGAATATATCTAAAAGAAATTCATTTTTAAATGTTTTAAATTTAAAATTTAGAATAAAGCGATATCAAATTTATATCTATATGTAAATTGAAAAATAAGAAATTGAAAGCTGACATAATCTTAATGCATACTATGAAGTGAAAAATGCTTTAAGATTATGTTTTACTCCATATTTTTATTTCTCATGATAGAATTTTTAGCTAATACATCCTTCTAAACAAGCGACAAAAATGCATATATTTCCTAGCAAACACGTTTTGCGCACAAGAATACCCATATTTTAGACGTTAAATATCTGTTGTGAGCTAATAAATCCTTTATGTTCTTATTATAGAGTAGTTCTACAGCAAAAGTGATAAATTAAGGAAGTGTTTTTAAATTAAGAAATAAATTACTCTTTTTGACAGCAAAACCAACATTTGTTCAAATTAGCTTCAAAATAAGGGAGAAAAGAACGGAAATTATTTTATTAACTGGAAATTTATTCCTCCCCCATCCCTTCTCTAAGAAAAATGTCTTCCTTCTCTAATAGCCTTGTCGTTTTTGGTGTTCAATTGCAGAAGGTGATTGCAGTTTGTGACCTTGCAATAAACTATCCGGACAACGTATGTGACAGGTAACTATATGTCAACGAAACTGCCAACAAAAGAACATTTATTTCATCCTTGAAGATTTTTTTTCATTCTATAAACACACACACACACACATATATATATATATAGATATAGATATAGATATAGATATATATACGAATGATGACGAAACGGTTTTGAAATGAAAACTTCAGACTATTATCCTAAAATAATAGTACAAATGAAAAACATACATATAATAACATAGGTAAATACCTAAAAATGAAAATGAAGTCTAATGGACAAAATTTATTCTCTTTCACAACACGTGATACATAACATAAAAATATATAATGTATCTCTTTATGATTTTATATTAATTTTGTGTATCACGCAGTGTCATGCTTTTACTACAATCTACGCTCTTTACATATGATATGTTATTAATTTTTTTGTTTTGATTTATTTTAGGAATAAATTTAAAGAATCTTACTTTTGCCAAATTGCAGGTTCATTTTCTGTGCTTAATACAGAATTATGAGTTCAAAAGTTAATCAATTATTTATCACAACATCTTCCCGTTGCGTAAATTTCAGGTTGGTTTGAAACGTAATTTTTAATTGATGTTCCAAATTCAATAGCCAGCAGTGTCAATATTTCGCTATAAATTGCATTCGGTGATATAAAATGTAAAGTAATAGAATATGAATTAAAAGGATATTTTTGGTTTTATTTTAATCCCAAAAAATTGGTTACTGAAATTTAAGTCAAAAATACTTAGCTTGGAAATAAATATTTATTTAGAAATGAATCAATCGACTTTGTATTTATTTTTTTATCTTTTTACTTTCTGACATTTTACCTGAAAATATGATTAATTGAAGTAATAAAAAAAGAAGAAAAACATGCAACATCTGATTATCGAAAATTCTGGATTTTGTATGATTATGATTTTAAATATGACTTTTTTAAACAATAAAAGTAAGGACTTGAAAATGACAAAGGTTTCAAGTGAAAATAGAAGTTTATTTATTTGATTTTATTTATAAATGGCAATGTTTTAAAAATTACTCTTCGGTTTCAGTCTGTGTTCTATATTATACGCAAATAATTTTGCAGGAAACCTTAATTCTTTTAACAATGTGATTTATTTAGTTTGTTTATTTTAAGAAAAGTTTATTTTAATATTATTACTTTGTATAGCATTTAATTTATTATTAATTTAAAAAAAATAAATTTAATATTATAGCAAGAAGTTTTCAAATAGTAATTAGCAATATATGTGGTAATTTAATAAAATATAAAAATACATTACGAAATTTAATTATTTCACCACACATGTAATATCATTTGTATAAATTGGATTCATCACCAGATGACGCTATTATACTTGGTACATTAAAAGTGACAAATACCAAACGTTGATTGCTTTTTAAGTAGTATTTGAATTTTTGTAAAAGTGTCTTTATTTTTATATAGCATTCTTTGATAGCTATATTTTTCAAATTTTACAATTTCACATTTAATAATAAATAAACAATTGAATTTTTTTTTATAATTCTACATTTGAATAAGCTGCTTAATTTTCGCAAATAATTAAATAATTGAAAAAAGATGTATGAAAAATGTAAAGAAAAGTGCTTTCTTGTGGCAAGAAAAATTTGTCATCTGAATTGTTCTATGTGAAATTATAGAAGATAATGAAATTTATGTTGTATCATCAACAAAAATGACAAATTTTTTGCCAAAATAAGCACATAGCTCAAATTAATCGCCATTTTACTAAATCAAATTAACGTTTTAAAGAAATTAGATTCATTAAAATAAAAATTTGAGACAAAATGGTAAACATTTCGTGATTTATAGACAAAACGGTGAAAAAAATATTTGCAGAGCTGCTTGCAATCAATTTCTTGAATTCAAATTTAATATTTATATAGCGGACGCATCAAGCAATCAAAAAAAAATCGTCAAAATTACTTGACATGTTATTTTGACATCACATCAAGTGTGCCAATTACTTATTTTTTTTTATAATTTCACTAAAAATTTAAACATATATCTACCACAATCATAGATAAAATAAATTAAGTTTTATTACATTTTAAAATATATTCCTCTCAGGATTTTAAATTTCTCCCTTAGGAGTTTTTTAATGATGAAAATTAATATCCTATAACACAAACTATTTTCAAATGGAATTGTGATAGAAATAAATGCATTTTTTGAAACATTTTTCATGAATACATATTTTGTATTAATAATAAACAAAACACACACATGTCATTCATTAATGAAATTTATATTAGAACTATTGCATTACTTGTGTCTTTAATGGGTCATTTATTATTTCTTAAAATAATTATCACACGTTTATACCATTATTTCAATTTATTATAATTTTTTTGAATCATCATACTTACCATTATTTTATTTGATATCACGTAGCGGAAAGACTAACATCTAAATCAATGTACTCTAAGTCGTTTTAATATCCATTGCATTTATTACAATGTCTCTTACTGTTCACGAAAATAGTTGCTTGTGAACAGTTGGAGATACATTGAATATCGCAAGAGAGGAAACGTGAAAATCTTCTAAACTTCATTCTAACATATGTGAATTTAAAACGCAAAATCACTGCTTTAAAATTTGTAAGTGAAATACTGTTGCAGTTGAATATATTCCAATATTCAACAGAGATTACATTTGAATTAGAAATTTTCTGACAGCGCAAGATTTATTTTGAATATTCAGTTGCTGTATGATCAAGGGCTGTATGCTGTATGATCAAGGGCTGTATGCTGTATGATCAAGGGCTGTATGATAAATAAATCTGACAATTTTAAAAGATCAATGTAATTGCATTCTCAGCTTCCAGAAACAATCATTGAACATTTAACTTCGGCGAATTCAGAATTAATGATTTTGATGTTTGCAATTTTTAGATGGAAATATTTTTGCTGTAGGATAATAGTATTTGCCAAAAGAATGTGGCAGTCAGTGTTAGATACATGCCCATGAAAGCTGACAAACACACTTATTAAAAAGCTGTAGCTTTTAAGTGTTCTAAGTGTGTTCACTCATTTCATCAGTCGTCATGATGTTCCTTCATGTGTTCATGATATTTAATTCTTAATGCTAGCAACTAATTCGGTTTTCTTTTTATTACAATTCAATCACAAAGATGATGTTTAACTATGGTCACTTAATGTTATCATGACTTACGATATAATTCTATTTATGCTACTAATTTCTGCAACTACAGTACCGATGCAACAATCAATTTTATGTTCCTCAAAGCACTGGCTCGTCTTTCGTTTTTTAATAACCAGAAATAAAATTAAACAAGTAGTAATGTACAATACACTCAGAAAACCTTGAGAATATTTTCCTAACTCTTAAAATAAATTGCAACAATTTATTCTTTTGTTGTAGCTCAAATTTTAGTTAGTTTTTACATTAACAGATTAAATATTCACAGTAATAATGATAACAGATTATAGAAATTTAAACAAACTAAGAATTGGTTAATTTAATTCCCAACTAATGAAATATATCAAACCTTTAATTTTTAAAACGCAATTTCACAGTAACAGAAAATTTTCCTACATTGTTCCCCAGTGGTTAAACCTGAAATAAATTGCTCATTATTTATTCCAAAAACTTAAATTATAGATAAATGAAAAAATACATAAAATCAAAATATGAATGGTTTTCGTTGTATTTAAATGTATATTTCTTCTCTGGGGATTTTCATCAATATTTATAAAATTTTCATAAAAAGATTCATATTAAAATAATATACAATATCGAAAAATAATGTTGCTTATAAAACTGAATTAATATTTAAATTTCTATTCCATATAGTCAATAAATGTTTATATGTAATTTTCTCATTACATTTTGAAAACAAACATTAATAGTTAATTAATTTTACGAAAATAAGGAAAACATTATTTGCATTTTTGATTTCCTCTCTTTAATATTAATATTTTCAAAATTATCTGTTTTTATTTAAAGGAATATCTTCATTTGATATATTTGGATTGAACATCAAAATAGAAAAATATAGTAAGGACGTAAAAACAAAAATTACTAAGTTCAATAGGAAAAGCATTTAAATAATGCGCAATTTCATATTTTTTAATGGAATTTGCACAAACTCAATAATAAATACGTTAAAACTCTTAATATTTAATTTCAGTAAATATTTACCCATACTATGTATTATTTTAAACATAAGCAAATATAGTTTCGAAACATCACAAATTGAAAATTTTACTTTTAAATATTATTGTCGATAAAAAGGAAGAATATATTATTTTTCCATAAGCAAATTGTGTGTTGGTTTTATTTCCATTTCAAAATTTTGAATGTTTTTAATAATCGTGAGTTTTAATTAAAGTTATTCAATAAAGTTATTTTTAACAAATCTAAATATATGGTTAAATGAAATATCTATCTTACCAGAGGATCATATATATTATAAGTTCAATTATGTATAATATAAGACTATTGACTATTAAAAAGATGAGTGTATGCTACACTTATATTTTTTTAAAATATGAATTCTTTAAACTAAATTAGAAGAGGATATTATGAATTCAATAATCTTTCAAATAAACTCATTGATATTTTTAAAAAGATAACAATTTAGTTTTTTAATAGACTTCTATTGAAATTCCGTCTCAAGAATAAGTAAATCAACTAGTGTACATTTTAAGTGATTTCTTAAAAGGTACACTAGTTGATTTTAAGGCAAGCATCTTTCCATAGATATATCAACGATGTTAAATAATGAGAAACAAGAATTACTGATTTATAACATGGACAATAATAGAAATGCATTTTTAAGCAATATACGCACAATTATATGTGAAATTATTCTTCCGTTATTAATTTAGGCATTATTTCTTTGATATTGTAGCTTATACTAATTAATCCTTTCATAAGTCTTAGAATTCAAATAATTTCTTTGAAATATCAGTGAGGTAGTGCCATTTGCATAACATCCAACCAGATTATTGATTCCTTCTTTTCTCCAGCAGTTAAGAAATTTAATATTTTTTGTAAAATATTTCATTAAATCTTTCCAGTTTTCAGTCTAATTGAGATTTATAAATTGTAAGTAGTTTTGTATTATTTTTATAGATCAGAGTTATTTTCTCAAATATGACTCGTTTGTGTAACACATGCCACTTTAACACTAGAAACGCGGTGGGTTTATTTTAACATTGTTTCTGAATTTCGCAAAAGGTTCGCAATCGGAATTGAAAAAAATTTCTTGTAATTTCTTATTTTTATTTTCCAAATAATAATTTGGAAAAATTTGCCACGTCCACTTTTTTTTTTGTCTTTAATACGTATACCCATGTCGTAGTGCAAACGACATAAAAGGAGCCGCAGAGAAAACAGATGTTTTACTGTAAATAAATTCTGTAACAATTCCTCTCGGCAGTAGTTTTGTAAAATATAAAAGAAAGGAAACATAAAAATTGTAATATAAAGAGACAAGGGTAATAAAGAAATAAAACTATATATTTCAAAGTGGCACCCGAAAACTGCACTTAAAGTTTATTGCAGTTTACCATCCCAGGGTCCTTTTCCCCTTGGGATGTATGGGTGGTCCATATGAAATTAAAATATTCTCCTTTTTGTTTGTGTGTGGCCAATCAAGGGTTTTGGAGGGGAGATTTCTGACCATTCCCTGGAAGCCTAACACCGATGAGATACAAGAAAATATCCAATAGAAGAAAATGGGAGGAGAGATGAGGGCAATAAAAGTTAAGGAGTTGAAGATGGAGCATTCAGAATTCAGAATTCGGAATTCACAGATGATGATATGATTTGAAAGGACGACACCAGCGAGGATGCAGATTCCGAACACCATTCCGGCATGCAGATTTTGAGCATCCAGTATTTCGACATGGAGATATGCAGATATCCAGACATACAGATATTCAGAGATTCACAGATAAAGATGAATTGAAAGCCGCCGACGAGATATTAGGAAGAGAAGCCTAACCTTACGATGAGACCTTGGGTACTACAAACTCCACCGATGATAAAAGGAAAAGGTACGGAGCAGTGAAGCACAGGCCTAACCAAAAGAAGAGTCTAACAAAAGGAAAGCAACGGTTCAGAATAACAAAGGGAAATTCGCTACACAAAGGGGGTGAGTCATTTTAATCTCTGCTTCAGGACCCACTGGCCGCACAATGTTTTATAAATATGCTTTTATATATTGATAAGACATTTAATCTTTAAATATAAATTGTAAATATTTAAATGTTAATAGAATAATAAAATTATATTATTATTATTATTTAAACTGTGTCATTCTCATATGTTCTCATTTAATCTCCTCTATTTCTAAGAACTTGGGTTAGCTCGGTGTTACTCATATATATACCGAGTTTAACCACAACATACCCAATGCTACAGAATGGGTCATTTTGACCAAATTATAATTAAAAAAGCTGAACTGCAAATTAAAAGTATTAAATTTGCAGTTCAGCTTTTTTTTTTGTTTTGTTTGAATGGGAATTTTTTTAGGCATCTTTTCATTTCTCAGATATAAGCAGAATAATCAAGGTCAGTAGGCTACTACTAATAACAGTAAAGCAGCTGAGAATTTTGTTGTAGTAGAAGCAGTAACGAGGAAGCAGACCAACCCCTCCCCTATATTCCGCTTTGAGAAAATGTTTTGAGTTAGCGTATTCAAGGATTGTTCTCTCTCCGATGTTTTTTGCTTTGTTCTATTTAATGAAATGTGCTGCCAATTTTAGACAATGCGGTATCCTAACGGTCACAAATCTAGTTCCTTATGACTACATAACTAGTTGTTCGTTATGCCTTGGAGATAGTACATCAGTCTGTTCAGTTTTTGCCACCTTCTATACACGGGAGATAAAATTGATCTTTGGTGAAAGTCGCTGGATCAAATATGCGTAATTTAATGCGTTAGTGAGGCACTCGAATATATGCAACAAAAATATCAGTAAGTGAACCCAACACTGACAATAATGAAAAAATTGATTTCAGCGATAGAGAATATGTGACTTCAGATCAAGAAAATATTTCCTCGGATGAAGACACCGTATACAATTTTTCTGTACAATGTACAAGCAGAAAATTCACTTATGTAAAGAAAAAAAAGCAATGTGTAAATAAAAGAAATTATTAGATTCAAATCCATATGAAATGAACTCTGGAAATTTAGTTACAAATAATGGAACTTGTTGGGAAATAATCATATCTGGAAATTGTATCCATGAAAGAAATGCTAAACATAATGTTTATAAAGAAAAGAGTGACTAAACTAATAATTCAGAGATAGTAATTGAAAATCGCTATCCTATTATTTCATGAGAGGTTACTAGGTTGAGGGTAAAATTGTACAGAGGAAAAAAGCTCATCGACCACTGGGAAAAAATGAATGGTCAACAACCTTAGACGAACCAGTTGCTTTTATATCAATTTTGTATACTTGCAGTATATAAGGTGGAAATAATCTAAATATTGATATTTATGGTTTGTTGTTTGTAGTCCACCTTTATTCAATGTTACTATGGTGAGAGATGCATTCAAAGAATTTATGAAATATCTGCTCGATCTACTCGATATAAATGCCTTATAGCAGATAAATAATGTTTCATTTCTGAATTTTGAAAAAAATATATTATTAATTCGATAACCTGCCATAAACCAGGACCATACACAACTATTAATGAACAGCTGTTTCCGTCTAAGGGCAGATTACGTTTCACGCAATATAAGCTAAGTAAATCAGATAAATTTGGTATCCAGTTTTGGCTTGCCGCAGATATTGATGGTAAATATGCGCTCAATTGTTTTTCATACTTAGATAAAGATAGATAACGTCTTGAAAACCTACTTCTTCCCAAATACGTCATTTTGTGTTAGGTAGAACCTTTCAAAAATAAAGGAAGAAATATTACTACAGATAAAATTTTCACTACACTAAATCTGTCCTAAATAGTAAAAACAAAAAAAAAAAACACTTGTTTAACTCAGTTGATGAAACAAAATTGGAAAGAAGTACCTAAATATTCGAAAAAAATACAGATGTGGTTATACGATGGATTGTTTTTGGAGCATGATGACTTTGACAGTTTATCAGAAAAAAAAATAATAATGATGTCTTACTATTGAGCTCCCTTTATATTACTATTGTGCTGCTGTTGAAATTAACAATAATCATCAAAAATATTCAATTTCAGTTTACAACTAAATATTGTTATAATCAGAAGCAATATTTTATAGCTCTGTAAAATGTGGGGGGACACTGCGGAGCAAATAGGTCTGAAATATTCTGTGAAGATCTAAGGATGCCCTGCTCATGCATTCTATCTATTATCCTAATCTTGCAGGTATTAATTCATAGATTTTATACAAAGAAGTTACTGGAAAAAACTAAATACGAGAGAGTATCTTCAATAACATATTGAACAGATGCATAGTGCGTACATTCACATAAGAAAGTGCACGTCAGATGCACAGACCAAAGCGGATACTACTGAAAAATTTGAGCAGATGTGAAAAGAGGCTCGTCGCCAAGATTTCAAGTTTTAAAAACAAACTGTAGATGTTAGTTCTGAATGTAACCAATTATGTTGAAAATGAACAAAATATATAAAAAGAAGCTAGGTAAAATATGCAGGAACTTTGTAGGAAATTTTGACTGGTACGAAACTAAATATTTCTATTAAAAATGTTTGTATATTTTGATAACTGTATACAATATTATATTATCACATTATTTTTTATCACTAATTATAAAAATTTAATGTTAAAATAAATAAATGTCATTGCATAAAAGTTACAGTGTTCTTTTAACATAAATAATCGAGATTTATAAACTGGGGTCTCTTTATAACTCCAAGCTGCAGTTTTACGTACACAGCAGTTCTTACATCAATTTTTAGTTGTATTTTTAATTAAAAAATATCTTTGCAATTTTCAGTTTTAATGTTTTATTTGAATAAATAACAAAACGTCATTTTAACATTTTTCTTTAAAAGCAATAATGACATTGTTTTTTACTTTGTGGCAACACAAGATACTAAAGGATAAAAGTGTTGCCAAATATATTTTATAGTTACATATAAATTGAAGTACGTTTTTTTGCCACATTGTGGCTATAAAATGTTTTTCATTTATGGATTTCTCCATTTGAAACACGAGCTTTTAAGTATGTTTTTCATTTATTGGTTTACTTATAGTTTTTTATACCGAATGTGGCCAACAGAATATAAAATTTGAGCATATATTTTTCACGAAATTATTTCTCTATCATTCTTGTATACCTTTAAAAAATTAAGATTTAAAATAAAACATTTCATCAATAAAATATCCTCTGCTAAGTTTTACAAAGTTAAATCTAAAACATCCTTAAACAGGAAAAAAAAATGCTCCTTTATTTCTCAATATATTTGCGAAATCATGCGTAAAATATTTT
>JAPDSC010023653.1:11330-39635 GCA_026290005.1 Latrodectus geometricus
AAACCCAAATTTAAATTAAAAAATTGCAGTTTGAATTCTTTTTGTTTTATAGTTATGAAATAGTGTAACGCGCATGAATATATATTACTCTTAAATAATGGAAAATACCACGAGCGTAATCTTATAAGTAGGAGAGTAATACAGTAACCACCCTTTAAGAACCGTCAAAGTTTACACTAATCATGCCCTACACCTTTAATTAATGAACATGACAATAAGCAAATGAAGGAGTAGTTGGCGTTGTGGGAAATCCCCAACTTCGAACCTTACGCAAATGCCAAGGACAACACGAGTAGCCTTGAATTTTGAGATTAATTTATAGAATAATGGAGCAAGCTATTTTTCCTGCTAAAGAATATGTTAAACGTTGATTATTATCTTATTGAACATTCAAAATGTCAAATGGATAACATTGATTCAATTGGATTATTTTCTGAATCACTTAAGCATTTTCTAAGGAATTACGCTTTGCATTAATTAAAATTACAAGATTCAAAATAAGTATTTTGTTTAACTTTAGCATTATTTCAAAAATAAATTTACTTTATTAGTAGCATTAGTTATATTCCTTATTATTTATCAATATATTTTTTTAATGTTTTTATGCTGGTAATGAATTTAATAAAGAAAAATTAATTTGAGCTAACTTTAAAAGCATTTGTACTTCTAGTGTGGCAAAAGCATTAAGAAATTATACCCACACGAGACAACAAAATACTAATAATTAATTAGACACTTAAGATAATTTTATTTCTGTTATTATTCTTTATACAAATGGGGAATTATTGTAAAAAATATAATAATGGAATTCTTTTTTGTCCATAAAATAATAGAGCAATTTTTATGAAACCATTATCATTTTTCCTTAATATAAAGTATGCAAAGTAATTATGATACCAATAATGACTATAATACATTTAAGATAACAATTTAATAAATAAGATGAAAAAAGTAATTCATTAGGATTATATTTCATTATTAAATTATTTTAGTGTATTTTAGCTTTATAAAAAAAGATTCAGTAGTACACATTGTAATAAAAAAAGGTAGATTTCAATCAACGGGGTGATAGCAATTGATGTATTGATATATTTTTTATGTTTTGAACTGAAACTGTTTTATCATCGCATTGCTACACACACTAATATATAAAAAGAATATATATATATATTTTGTTAAACATTTTTTACTAGCTTATAAATAGTTATAAAATAATTTTTGAAAATTTAATGTAATGTTTGTAATTGAAACTTTTCATTTCTACTTTAGAATTGAAATGTTGTTGTTTTGTACCACAGGGTTAGTGACTTAGAATTGAAATAAGTTAGCTATAATCGTAAATCAATATACTTCAATATTTAATCTACTTCACATTTTTAAAATAAGCTTATATATATCATGATTTCTTTTTTATTTACTGCTTCAACCATATAAAAGTAAAAATTGTAATCTGCAACGGTTAGGCAATATGAATTAATATAACCTATTATTGATGTCCAGCAGAACAAAAGAATACTATACACCATTATTTTACTTGAATAGCAACCAAAGTTCCACCTGACGCCTTTTGGGAATCTCTCACTTTTTCGAATGTATCTTAAAATATTGAATAATATTATGGATGCTCATTTGTAAATAATTCTTATAATTTTGTATAAAATTGTCAGCTGAATTTTTATTTCAATGAATTTCAATTTCATTCAATTTTCATTTCAATGAATTTTCATTCAGCTCAATTGAAGCATTCGATAGTTATTTTTCGATGGAACATTTTGCCTGGTAAATTAAGATTTTAAATTTACATATCTTACAACATGTTAAAATATATAAATAATTAAATGACAAATAATGGTCTAATTACATAATGAAAAATTTATCACTTGTTAATAATTTTGAAACCAGATTTTAGATCTTAAATTAATATCTTGTACTATTTTTCTATTGGTTTAATTATGGTTATTTTTTTGCCACTTTTTGCCAAAAGGTTAAATGAAGTCGAAATGAGCATTTTTATGCATTTTAAGTTTTTTACGAGTGATAATATTTTTAAACTGAAATTTTTTTATTTATGTATGCATACATGCATATATATATAAATTGTGTTTTTTCTTTTCTTTCTTTAAAATTTTGAAAACTATCTTATTTAAACTAAAAGCTGGAGGAACTAATTTCTATAGTAAAAATATTAAAGATAAATGCCTCATTTCTCCATTATCGTAATCCCTAATACTATATTTATTTCAAATGCTTCATTATTTATTCGAATCCTGCTTAAAGGAAGAAATTCATAATCAATCACTTCAGAAATCGGAAATGATGTTTCATCTTACTATGCAGCCAAGCTTTCATCGCGATAAGTGTTATCTTAATTTCTTTTTTTCGGAAAAGGAAACGGTTTTCCCCACAAAAATCCCTAATTTCGGTACTTGATTTATGGAGAGACTCAGAAATCCGGAACAAGATTAGGGACAAATTGCTCTATTCGTTGCAGATAAGAGTAAGTGAGCTTATGGGAGAAAGACTCTGGTGCTACGACAAAAGGGTGGCCCGGAGTGGATTGCCATACAGTAGTGCTGTATGATCGACTCCATTCGAATGCGCATCACGCATTGGGGAGGATGTGAAGCAAGCTCTCTTTTGTTCCCTACAACGAAGAATGAGGATATCAGGAAACAATGCGTTTTAAAGTGAAGGGAATTAGTGAGGGGAATTGTTTCTAACGCAAAACTCTCAACCACTGGACTGGTCCTACTAGATTGGCGTTAAGTGCTTAAAAGGCGTTGTAATTGTTACATATTATTAAATTATCCACCATCTAATTTGTATATAATACAGAAGAATGGGAAATAAATTTAACTTCATGTATTGTCTTATAATCAGTTTTTTGTTCTTACAAAAGATATATTTCATATTTTTTTATAGCTTTTGAGAGTTAATAAGCAGCAGCATATAGAAATAATTATGCATTATCCCATCAGCCATTTTTTGCTGAACATTTTTTATAAATGATTCAGTTTAGCACCATATTATTTAAAAATAAAGTTATTGTATTTGTAGATTATTAGCTATGCTTTCTTTTTTATTTATTACATACTAATGTCTACATTCGTAATTATATGTTGCCATTTTCGTATATGTATTTCTCTGCTCACGTTTTTTTATTTATTTAAACCTCTGCATCTCTTATATATAGTTGAAATGGAATTTTCAGCATTTAAATAAAAGCGATATTTTGTTAATAACATTGAAATTTTACTTATAACCGCACTTCCAAATTATGAGTAAATACCACTAATCATTTTCGCAAATTTTGTTGCATTATATTATGAAAATAAGAATAATGTTATCAAACAAGAAACGTTTTTGATTATATAGATAATGTGGTGATAGACTATAATACAAAATTTTCCGTATCAACTTTACAAATGAAATGTGATAATAAGTAAATATCTCCATATTAAATTTTGGGCAAGAATATATTTTGTCACTTAGTTTTAAGAAGTTTGTTAATAATTTTAGACCTAAATTATTTTGTCTAGCATTTATTTCAAAATAAAGATGTAATGCTGCACTTATGCACCATAAATTTTGTGCCAAAGTTTCCAGCGATATAAATTACGTTTCAAAAAGATATAAGATTGATCAAAAAATTTCAAATGAATTAATAAAACATGAGAAAATAATACACATTTTAAAGACGAATGAGAAATGTGGAAAATGATTGGTTTTTTATATTACTGTTTTAAGCAACAGCTGTTTATGGTTCATATTAATGTGAAAAGACATTAATTGGGAGACATTTGAGGTTTCTACCACTCTCAAAATATCCGGATGCAAGATTTCAATAAACTTACAAATGCAGTAAAATACTTGAAAATAAAAAAGATGGAAAATTTATAGATTTGATTGCCCTACAAGGTAATTTCTTTTACAAGGGATAATTAAATAGAGATTGGTTACGTAAGGCATCATTGGCATTATCGGGTAGTTGTGATTTTTTAATGCCAACTTAACGGAAATTCCGTCAAGTTCACAAATAGCGGCTGGGGTATGTTGAATTGGTCCTTATTGCATTGTCTTACAAGAGATATTATTTCTCTTGGAGGACATTGCAACCATCAGACCAAATATTTGGGGGTCTTTGCTTGGTTTTCTAAAATACGAAGTCTTACATTTCCTTAACAATTTCCTCCTAATTAATAAAGTTAATCTCTGGGCTAGGTACAAGGAAGTTTGCTGGTGTTCTCCATATAAAGTAAATTCCACACCTCTATAAACAATCAAGCCAAAGAAAGGTATCGAATCCACGAACTGTGAAAAGATGACCAAAACAATTTACCTGCCGGTTTGATGAAAGTAATTAGGATTGTTCAACTTAACAGTTTCTACTTAATATTGATATCTACGTAAATTTTTTTTAAATAAAATTAATTTTTTTAAATGTTTAACTATCACGTTCTTTACTTTGAAGTTAATTTGACTTAAATTAAAGCCATTTCTTAAATTTAAGCCAAATTTTCTTATCCTTAAAGTAGAAATTGATAAAATAAATTACTTTTTTTAAAAATTAAATGATTTATATATATAAAGTCAGCAGCATAATATCTTAAGAATAGACTTAAAAGGTTTCCAGAATATTATTTCAATTTGAAACGCTTTATCATCCCTTATAAAGCTTTGAACATTAATATTCTAAATTACATAGTCCACGAACATTATCATGGATAATCTCACTCACAATGGGGAAAATATCGAAACCTAATAATAAAATGAAGGGCGAGGTAACCAGGCAATATCAAGGTAACTCTAATAGCGTTCAAATTCTTCTCCAATTTTCTATAGCAAACCGTGTCTAATTTACCTTTCCTCCGCAAAGTCATGGCCGATTTATTGCGAAACGGTATGCAGAAACCAGAAACTGGAAATCCGGATTCCTTGTTATACTACACCCTCCTCGAAATCAATTTACGAAGGAAACATCAACAACTCGGCTCACAACTTGATTCTTAAATGGCAAATCTTTTGAAGAGCTTCTTGGTGCATGACTTGGAGAAAATAATTGAGGTTGGTCCGGACTAGGCTTTTGATATTTGCTTTCTCATGTCTTTTATGTCCAGATATTTTAATAGGCAGCAATAGCGCTCTCAACTTTCTGGGAAGGCATGGAAAATTGCAGGGTTCCCTCTTATTAATGGTGAGAGAGCTGACTTTAATTGATGTTGAATGGTGTGAATTTGTATCGCTTCCCGAAATTAAAGAGCTAGACAATATTTAATGCTTGGCTTGAGAAAAAGTTCCTGTTGAACTCTTGAATTTTCAGAATTACATTAAAGTAGAATTAGAATTACTTTGGGAAATATAGAAAAAGAACCAATTGTATTTTTCGCCGGAAAAAAAAGTATAAGGATATTTAAAATTTTTGAATTTGTTGTATTAATGTATCTTGATTTCTTGATAATTTATATTTCCAAATGCATTATTTTATATTTTTATAATATTTTAAGTATATTTGTATAAAATTGAAAACTTGTAATAAACCTACTAAATAATTATGTATGATAAGAAATGGTTTCTGTGTGTGTGTGGTAATTTGTCAATTTTAATAAAATTGCTTAATTTTCCTTCTCAACTGAATTATAGCAACGAATATTACGACTACCTAATAAATCTAGATGCCAACATAGGTTATAGAGGGCACTACAATAAAGAGTATTTTATAAATATTAAATCGTGTTACTCTCATCAATGAAATCGTCAACAAAAATTTTTATTTTCCAGGCAGTCTTCATAATATGTAACAACCAAACTTCAATTTTTGTTTTGGTTGTTTCAGAATATTTTTATAACGATATACAACTGGCAACTATTGTTGGTGAATGATTTTTTACTTTAATAAAACCAATTTATTAATAAATTAAAATCCAACTTCATTACTTTTTATGGTAATTTATTTTTAAATATGAAATCTAGTTCAATTGGGAATTACAATTTAAAGTCGAATACAGCCATTATTAATTAAATGATGTTAGTCTCGCCAATGAAATAGTTAATGAAATTTTTATTGTTAAGGTAGTCATTATAGTACATAAGTACCGCAATTTCTGTTTTGTTTGTTTCAAAATACCTTATAACAATATACAACTTACAACTATAGGTGATTAATTTTTTACCTTAATAAAATCAATTTATTAATAAATTAAAATTTCTTCGTTATTTTTTATGATCATTTTTTGAAATACGAAAACTAGTTCAATAGGGAATAATAAATTAAATTCGAATACAGCCATTGTATAATCATTAATCATTATGATTATGTTTTGTGGTACATGAAAGCTGATTAGATCATAAATTACAGTTTAAAGTTTCTTTGTATGGTTATTAGTCATTGATCATTGTTGTTGTGGTCATCTTTGGAGCATGAAATTTGATTTTTTATCGAGAATTGCAGTTTAATGTTTATTACGAACCTCTACTGTGATCCATGTTCAGGGTGAAGCTGTTGTAACTATTGATTTAAAAGTGATCATTATTCAGTTAGCAAAAGAATATATTACCTTGTTGGTATAGTTGAATCATCTTGAGTAATAGTCATTTGATCTGCATTAGTTCGTCGGCTCAAATCCAGATTAAATAGTAAATGTTTATATCAGAACGAAAACAATAAAAATCGTAAGTTCAAATCTAATCATACTTTGAGTTCAAAAGTAAATCTAGCATAATATTACGATTAATATAAATAAGTTTTATCAAAATTGTACTTTTCAAGAGCTTTTTTAAGAGAATGATTCTTCATGAATATCATCAAAATATGTTCAAGAGAAATAAGTTAATTATATATATATATATATACTGTTATTAAATATTAAATTGTTTAAGTATATGCTTTGAACAAATAAAATATAAATTGAAAGTTAATTAATTTTAATCTGCTTTAGGTATATCATTAAAATATATTTTAAAATTTACTATAAATTCTTAAAACTGATAATTTATTTAAAGCTGAAAATTATTGGTTGACTATTAATTTATTGATTTATGATTTCTGAAAAATTTAGTGAATATTTACGAGAAATATGACTAAAACTTATAAGTTTAATGGATTTCCTTTTAAAATACTGAATTGCTTTAATTCTTATTCATAATTAATAATTTTTCGAATTTATTAATTTAGTGTAAGCTTAAAATTTCAATGATTGTACTATGATTTTAATCGTTAAACCAAATTAAATTTGCTTGGCAAATTCTAAAAATAAATATATTGTTAAAAAATATGTGATGAATCCAGCCTTGAATACCAAAAATTTTTTCCTGTGGAGTTTAATGAAAATTTTTCCGTAATACTATTTGAATTATTTTTATTACTGCACTTTTTAACTAGGTATTATTTATACTCAGAAAGTTTAACATTTTTTATGATTGCAACGAGTTTGATACATATAGGAAAGAAATTTACCGACTTAAAAAGAAGAATATGTCTCCATCTATTTGTAAATTAGAAAATAATTTAGGAAAAAAAAACTCTTAAATACTAGAACAAATGGTGAAAATATGGTGGTAACATGGTGATATTCTTTTGATGTTATTGTCCTAATATTGTGAAAGCATTTTCTTCGTTTAAATAACTTAAACAAATGTTATTTTTGCGTAATGTAGTTAATAACCATCGAAATTAAGAACGTTATAAATACATTTGAATAATAATAATTTATATCTTTGTGGGAAATGTTTCAGCTCGATTGAATCGCATTTAAGATTTTGCAATTTGAAAAGCTCTTTTACATCCATCAAACAAACTTACTCATATGAAGGAAAAAGCAATATTTATCTAACGTCGTTTCGCTGCTGTTAAATTTCATTTAAAAATGTCTTGTTTCCAAATAGTGTAGTTTTAAACTTAAGTAAAGTTGAATTACTGAGTGAGAGTGAATTTTGCCTAACAGAGTTAGGAGTCGATTGACTAGCAAGTTTATATTATACTGCTATAAAATCTATATAAAAAAGAAATTTTAATAAATTTAATAACAGCTAATGTCTATTGCATATATTTTTTAAATAGATTTCTGAGGGAATTTCGTAGATAAGGGACCTTATTCGTGTGTCTGGTGAACTTAATCATCATTTTTATCGACCAAATTCATTTAAGAAAACAAAAATGAAATTTCTTTCCTGTAGCATCATGTTCAAAACTAAAATAGAGAGAGACTTTGAGTACGTAACTACAACGTACTCTACCATATGGCCAAAGAAGCTTCTACTAAAGGGAAAATATAAAAATATTGTCCATTCCTCCTGTATTAATTCAATTATTCAAGATTAACTTGTTTCTTATCAAGTACACACATTACAAATATGTTGCAGTGCTCTCAAAACGAACAATATTTCTAGGTACTGCTGGCCAAGTCTGGGTTGTCCTCTGTTCTTGGTCCCTGTTCTAAATTACGAGGAACCTTTATCCTCCAAATGAAATAATACCTCTGAGTATAGCAGGCCAAGCCTAAGATGTCCTCTCTTCTTGGTCCCTATTCTAAATTACGAGGAACCATCAACTTTTAGACCTTTACTCTCCAAATGAAATTATGCCTATGAGTACAGCAGGCCAAGCCTAAGTTGTCCTCTCTTCTTGGTCCCTGTTCTAAATTACGAGGAACTATGAACTTTTAGGCCTTACCATCCAAATGAAATGATATCTCTGAGTATAACAGTTCAAGCCTAAGGAGTCCTCTATTTTTTATCTCTGTTCTAAATTATGAGAACCCGTCATCTTTTAGCGCTACTATAGGACACATACTGTGTGCTCCATAACAGAAGATATCATCAATTCCTCCCCTTATAGTGCCGAAAACGTTTAAAAAAATCCGTTTACCAGTGGTTAGAGAAAAGAAATTACAAATATGTGATTATCAATGCTTGTCTGTAATATATTCGTGAAGACCCATATATTCTTAAAATTAAAACTGATAGATTCGTATATAAGTACAATAAATAAAAAATTAAAGAACTGAAAACAACGATAAAATGTAAAATAAAATATAATGAATAAAATAAAATTTACGATCTTTTTAATCAGATATTAAAAGCCGTCGGAGTTATAATGAATGGTTTGAACAGCTAAAATCTCACGCATTGAAAATTTATTTCAATATTGTTATTTATGAGTCATGTTTTCTGATATCTTTAGGCGATATTTTCAAATATTAACATAGCTGTTTCGTATTTTAAACAAAGTAATAAAAATATTTTCTATAAATAACTTCAATTTTTCTATTACTAAAATTTTCATAATTTTTATAACTTAAGTTCATTAATATTATTTTTAAAAAGTATTAAGAAATACAGAATGTTATTTTATAAAAAGATTTGAACTCGATTAAAAGTTTATAAACCCAGTTTTTTAATTCAAGTTTTACTTTCGCTTACATTTTATCTTTAGTTAAATACAAAAAGAAAAGCACCGCGAAAAAAATTAACAGCTCCGTTTTAAATAAGACCCAATTAAGAAATAATAAGCAAATATAATTTTAAATTTGATAATTGAACAAGATTGTCTTGAAATCATTATCTTTGAGACTCTGTAAAGTTAATATACACTAATAATGCATTTATAATAATAATAATAAATAATAATAATGCATTTATAACTGCATTAAAATCTCATAAAATAGTTGATGCTTATTTTAAAGTGAATTTTGTTTACAAATAGACGTTACGGGCAAAAACAATTCGGTGATATTATATATTCTCTTTTAATAAAATTAGGTTATATTATATGAAAATAAAACCACGCTTTATGGGTATTTCAAGAACCATACTTTAAGGATATATAATTTATAGGAACGTATATATTCACGAGGACGAGTATTTTTACGCATTTAGTGTAATTCATTTATACGAGCCACTTTCAATAGCCTAAATTGCACATTTGCCAACGAATGACTATAATAATGTTAAAAGGATAGTTCACACTTCCGCGTTTCATTCTATGAAGTGTATTCAATTTTAACGTGGCAAAGAAAAACTACATATTATCGGACAAAAACGTATAATTCAAGAATTTTCTCCTTGTATTCTTTGGCGCAATAACTGCGCATTCAAGTCTCTAATTTGTCATTCTCAATCTAGCGACCACACAGTTTACTTAAAAAATGGAACTGACATTAAACGAAACAACAAATTCTCGCAATTATACTTTAGCATCAAGATTTTGGAGCAAGTATTGCTATATAGTCGGCGAACTTTGATTTAAATCTAATTTTGATTCCTGTTTAGACGTGGGTGGTCTTAGAAATTTTTTCCGTTTACCGACGATGGTGAAATTGAAAGAAGAGCCGATTTTTATATTTCCTGAGAATAATATTTATAAATATCACCATAAATGGTCCAGAAAAAAAGTTTAAATGTAGGTTTATGTCATTAGGTGATGTATAATGTGTTTAAGAAAATCATAATGAATTAGTTTTAATTATCTAAATTAACAGAGTTTTATTCTAAGAATTGTATTGATAATTAATAATTTAAACATATGAAATATATGCTAAAATAAGATTAATTTAAAAGAGAAAACCTTAAGATAAGAATTAAAAAATTAAAGTTAAATTAAAAAATATTTTTTTTTAATAAAATATTACGAAATATTACGAAATGACTAAAATGCGTTTCTGTATTTTTTTAACAAATTTATATTAGTCAGTTTTACTAAATAATAAGTATTTATTTTTAAATTATCATTTCACTTTATTACTGATAATGAAAAAAATAATTTTAGTTTTTGTTTTTTTAACTGATAACATTAATATATTATTTTGAATAAATCAAGATTGTAAAAACTATATAACACTTCAAAAATATTTAGTGGTTTTATGATACTAATTCATTTTGAAAAGAATATTTTACAAAATTTTATTAATTTTTAAAAAACTCAATAATAAAGGTTTTATTTTAAAAGTATATTGATGCATATTTCTTAACAGCATTGCTAACAGAATACATGAAGCGAAAAACATCATTTTTCGTACCTATAATAAATTTTATCCAATTCAATTTTGAGAATTGAATTTTTATAAACCTACTTTTAAAATATTTTTAATTACTTAAATAATATGATTATAAAATTTATTTACTAATTTTCAGAAACAATGTTTAAGGATTAGTTGACACAGCAGGATCAGATTTCTTTACTTGTTTAATTACAGAAAATTGGGATGATTTTCTAAAACATCATAATACCTATAAAGATATCGTAACTATGTAATATCTATATCATGGGAAATAAATAGATTATAGAAATAGATAAAATTGCTATTTTTTAATCTATCCAGTAAATAAAAATGGTAGAATCACAGTTATAGATCATTTTATCAATAAATCACATTAAATTTTAAAACACACACATATAAGTTTTCATATACATTGTTGCGATTTTGACTAACAAAATTCTAACAATGCAATTTTAAAAACATTATTGCTATATCGAATCTAAGCAAATGACTTTTTTTTTTATTTCTAATGGCGGGCATATTTAAGCAAGTAAGTACATTAGCCCATTTGCCTCAACAAGGCCGGAAACTGCTACTCATTTTATCGTTACCGGTGGGCACCTGTGAACCAAGTCACGGAGGTACGAGTAGCATCGCCCACGCCACACCACCACAAACCCGTTTATAGGATGGGTCACATTCATCCCTCATCTGACGAAAGGACAAGAAACAGAGAAAGAAAGTACATCCATGCCCGAGCCGGGATTCGAACCCAGGTCCTCCCCATCCGTAGTCACTTACGCTAACCACTAGAGGTTGGGCGACAACCTCTAAGCAAATGAAATATTGTGGAAAAAGCTTTGTCAAGAATTATTAACGATATATATATATATATATATATATATATATAGATATATATATATATATATATATATATACATATATATATATATATATATATAATGTGTAAGTTGAAGAGCAATAAAAATCAAAGATAATAGTAAGAAAAAACTATGTAATTGAATACAAATGAGACAAAATCAAATCAAGAAAACATTTTATACAAATAGGGAAAAATTCACGGACCACGTCTTCATCAGGAGGGAGATGAGCAATAATGCAAAAATAAGCACTTTTTTCTGACAAACATGAAAAAGAAAAATCTAAAATTCTTTTGATCTATTCCCCAGAAGAGTGTCTGTATCATAGGAAATATATCAAAATTAAAGTTATATATTATAAAATCAAGGCAATACATTGAAAAATATAAGCAAAGTAATACATTAAAAATAAATATTAAATACAGAAGAGTATGGTTTTCAAAAGTAATAAAAAAGTTGTAAGTTAAATTAAGATATTAAAGTTTATAAATGTATGTGTATTTGTATTGCTTTACAGAGAGAGAGAGAGTATGTAGCATTTTCAGCTGCATTGATTTGCATATATTATTTTTCTTGGCCAACAAATAATTTGCCAGACAGCATCTACATACTTTTTGGGGTTCCTCATGGAACGTTTAAACAATCGTCCTTTATTAATTCTCGAATTATTATAGGACATATTATTATTATTTTTTTTTGACCAACAAATAACTTGCTAGACAGCATCTACATACTTTTTAGGACTCCTCATGGAACGTTTAAACAATCGTCCTATATTAATTCTCGAATTATTATAGGACATATTATTTTTCTTGGCCAACAAATAATTTCTTAGACGTAGATACATACTTTTGAGGATTCTTCATGGAAAGTTTAAACAATTGTCCTGTATTAATTCTCGAATATTAATGATTGCGAATTCCAAGTATATTTTTTATGTGACAAATGAGAAGAATATGGCTAAAGTGAAAGAATTTGGTATTTATCTCATACATGTACGCAAAAGTATTGGAAAGTTGAAGGATAATTCTATTAAATCACATTGAGAAAAAGGTTTCCAAAAATTATTAACTAAGAATTTAAAAAATAGCAATGTAAATCGATCTATAAATTAGTACAATGTGATTATCATTTATCAGATACAGTTACATATACCATTGGTTTTTAGCATTGACCAGTTAATACAGCATGATCTAAAAAAGTTGAGAAAATTATAAAGTAGTCTATTTAAAAGAATTAAATTTTAATTATTCAACATTTAATAAAATTTGAATAAAATCCTAATTTTTTTTAGCTAAGATTTTCATTGAATATTTCTGAATTACTTTAAATTAGACAAAATCAATCAATTTTATTAAATATATCTGTATAAAAAATAAAGAAACATTTGTATAGAACAGCAGAAAAGTAAACAAAAAATAAAATTTAAAAATAGTATGCAAAAAAAAAAATGAAATTAAAGTAGAATATTGGGAAAAGGAAAATAAAAAAAGTAAATTTTTCAACTGTGAGACCAATACTATTTCTTATACGAAGAATAAAATAAAATTTATGAATTCCAATTATCAATATTTGTTTCAATATCTTTAAGAAAATGTTTATTTTAATGGTAAATTTATGAAATGTTTGTGACTAATCTCCATCAAACATTCAAATATTCCAAAATAAATTACACAAAATCTATTTTAATATTATGCATATACTATTTGAATTCATATACTTATGTGTATATATATACACATAAACGTAAAGACTTATTACTTTATTACGTTATACGTAGAGACTTAGTGCCTTACTTTTAAAATGAAATTTTTAGAAAATCAATTTGCATTCTTAAAAAAGTATTAATTTTGCATTCTAATATGTTTTTTTAAAAATATAATTTCAAAATTAAGTCTGTGTTAGTATTTGGTCCTAGTTTTTCCACTTAAATCTGGTAAAATTACTACATTTCTATCTCCATTTTATAAATAAAAAAGATAATTAATGTAATTTACATAAAATTATACATGAATTTCAAATAATATTAAAATAACTCCACTTAAATGTTAATAAACTACTCAAACATTATATTACCACTCACTAATTTAGAAGATGAAAAGACTTATCTGAAATTAGTGTGATCTTAAAATATAACATTTTAAAGTTAATTTAGTATTTTTTAAAATAATTATTATACCCATTGACGTCATCAGTCGTTAAAGTAGAAACGATTTCATTCCTTTTCTATAAATATCGGAAATTCCCAGAAAAAAAATTAGGAATTGTTTTAAATGGCATCATATCTATCGATAATCCTTGACCTACATTAAAATTCTTGAGCACATAGTATATTAATTAATGACTTGGCGCATGTAACCCGTAAAAATATCATTATCTTTTATTCCTACTTAACTTGGTGCAGAAAAATATGTAGAACACCGTAAAACCTTGATACAGCATTATCGCCTTCAAGAAATCATCGAGTCTGATGTTTATTGTAAGTCATTTTGTTTCCGTTGTGTTGAATAATAAATTAAAGAGATGTTGTCTGTGCTCAACTAGTTTTAGACAGGGTAAAAATGTTTATTTATGTATCTTATGCATACACACATGATATCCGAACAATGGAATTATTCAAGGTAATAGAGGATTTTGGGGGAATCCCAACTTGTAGTCAATGGTTCGATGATTGAACACGGGGACTATCCTTATATTGATGAAAGCAATTTATAGGTACTTCCCTCGACAAATGCTAAGCATATTATTTCTACAACAGGGGTGGTATTAAATAATGTATTAATATTTGTCAATGAAATTAGAATGGAATAAAATCCTACAGCTACTAAAAACAATGACACGTAGCACATTTTAAATATGTTTTTTACGATTTTGCTGAGCAAATATTAAACTTTTATGGAGCTTTCTCTTGCTTTTGCTCAGAAGAGACTACTTTTGAGAATTTATGTTCGATTGTTTCGAACTCTTTTGTAAGGATAATGTCATCACGTTTAACTTTTCAGTAGCGTTGTTCCCAATGAAAAATGGTAGAAAATCAGACCTCTAAATAATTCATTTTTACTCACTTTAGAAATTTATCTTCGTTTCTTAATTTCATCTTATGTGTTAATGGATTATTAAATGTAAAATGTAAATGGTGAATTATAAAATATTGTTTGATTACACTTAAATTTAATTAATAATAATTTTTATCTCCTATAATATTCTAATCAAATATATTTTATATCATTGCATCTTTTTTTTAAATTAAATTAAGAAATGATGAATGATGAATCTTGATTATTTTAAAAATAATAATAAAAGAACTTAAAAAATAAGAGGACTCAAAATTTGATGCTTGCAAATTTATAATTTATCAAGAGCGGACTACGTAACATTCTGCGTTAATGCATTGATTTTTAATAATTAAATTAAGAGGAAAACTGAAATTTTAAAATTTCTTGAATACAACAAAGTTCATATTTTGTTACAATTTAATAGACAACCTTTCTTGAATACAAAGTAAATTATTTATTTTTGCTTAATGGACATTTATATATGTAATTTTTTTTCTAACGGCGGGCACACTAGATAACCCTTCGCCATAACAAGCTACTCATTTACTTATTTAGCTACTCATTTACTTATTTAGCTACTCATTTAGCGTTACCCGGTGGGCACCTATGAACCGAGTCACGAAGGTGAGTAGCAATACCCATGTCACACCACCACAAACCCGTTTATAGAGTGGGTCATATTCATCCATCATCTTAGAAGAAAGGGCAAGGAAACTCACAGAAAGAAAGAAAGCATGCATGGCCAAACCGGGATTCGAACTCTGATCCAACAGTCCAGGAGTCAGGAACACTAACCATTCAGCCATTGGCCGGGACTTAGGGTCGCAATGTGCTCCATGTTTCCATTACAAATTAATACTTCTGGGGTGGTGGTTGGAGCCAGGCTATGGGTCTTCACTAGTTTCAATCTCTAAATTGGAAGATTCAGATGGAACTGCCATCTATGAGTCAAAAGTCATACTTTCACCTTCGTATGAGTCTGCTCTATTTAAAAACGGAAGACGCTCTCTCTCTGACTTCATTTATCTAGTCTCTGACGGGTGGGTTACCAAGTGTCATCAGAAACAACAACACACATTAGTATAGTGGGTAACCAAAACACTGACTTTCTAGCAAAGAAAAAAAAAGGAACCACAATACCCCCAAAAAAGCATCCGTAACACCAGACACACTTAAAATATATGCAATTGAAAAATACAATGAAATAAATTACTATGATTTGACTAATTTATCAAAAGGAGAGAAAACATACAAGATAAATGGAAGTCTTTTAGTAACATACCAAGAAGAGAAACAGTTGCAAATTTTAGTTTCCTAAGGTCATGACTGTTTAGCAGAACATCTATACAATATGATTGTCTTTCAAGGCGTGTTCAATTCTCAATACCATGAGATCTGATCACCTCTTAATGTGTAATGGCTTAAATAGAGTCCAGGTAAATGGGGACGTCACTAAACTTTATTGGAAAGCAAAAACTCTTTTGAACTACCAACAATTGTAGACTCTTAATTTGACATGTTCCTTTTAAACTGTTTCCGATTGCGTTTCAATTGTTCATTGTTCTTTTTAAATGTTTCATTCTATCTTTTATATTTTATTGTATTTTATGCACACATGGGATGCGGTGAACTGTCGTATTTAATTCTTTTCCAAATAAAGCCATATAAAACAACACATTTTTAAGCGAAACTAAGAAATACATTTAATGTATTCACTTCATTTACTTGTTCAAGTTTTACTTCTTTTTCATTTAATTAAACTTGTCATAAATTTTTCTTATGAAAATACTCTTGTTTCCCAAAATAAAGTTAAAAATTGAGTAAATTTCTTAGCGAGTATTTTAAAAATCTTGAAGGTTGGATCTGCTGTTTCGGTTAAATATTCCTATGAGCAGAATCATCCAAAAGAAATACAGACTTCCATCACTAAAAGAGTTATGTTTTAATACAACGGAGATTAAAATTTGCTGTATAGTGTGAGTGATATACAATGATAGCAGTATTTAAGCAATAATTGTTACAATTGATAACAATTTCTCTTGAAATTTTACTATCGAGCAATATTTCTCACACTTAAAATCAGAAATTTATATCAAAGTAGCCAAATTTTAATTATTCCAAGGTAAATCTCTGCTGGGCAGAATTCCTAATTTATGGTTTAGAATCTTTGCCTGTCGATAATAATTCAAGAATTTCTTTCATTTGCAGAGTAAAGAAATCTTGGCTTATTTTCAGTTATAGAAGTATTAGCAGTAGTAACATTGCAACCTATGTAGGTGGTGGTGGCCTATTATTATCGGAAGTTCTCGGTTTGAGAATGACGTTCCCGGCTTAATCGAAGATGAGTTGTGTACACCAAAGGCGGCTGGAACACGTTAAATATGTTTTGGCCGCAGTGTCTTCCAAGTGAAATGATACCTCTGAGGGTGGCAGACCAAGTATTGGGGAGTCTTCTGTTTGGTCCCTGATTCTAAATTACGAAGATTGTCACCTAGATGCTAATATCTAACTGATAGAGTTCAAAACAGGACTTAGGTACAGGGAAACATGCTGGTGCAGAAACAACAACATTGCAACATGTTCTACGTTTACATCTCAGTACAACTTAGAACATAAATTACGATGAATTGTGGTCTTGTTGCAATTTGTAATATGTTTACAGATCAGTACAAGTTGTATCATCTCAATTAATGTTTGTGTTTATCTCTATTGAAGAATGACAATATTAAACGCGTGACAGTACATAAAAGGCTGCTTGAAAGAAGTTTATATTTTAGACAGTTGGCACGGTTCATTTTTTTTTTTTGTAATTTATCTCTTAATACTGTAGAAAATATTTGAAAAGGCCAATCAGAATTAGAAGTAGAACTATTCTTTGCATTGACAGTTCTAATTTCAAATACAAATTCATTGTCAATATCTTTATCTACCGATCGAAGCAAACACTGAACATTTACCAACTAACTTACATGGATGGCATTTACGAAGGAGGTGGTACTCTTAAACGGAGAAAATGTTTCTTAGTGATACTTGAGTAATTGACTGTGAATACTTGAGTAATATGTTATTACTACTTTCAAGGATTATTTTAAATTGTATTATAGCAATATTTTTAATTTCAATGATATTTATTAATTTGATAAGGACATGTATAATACATTAAAAATTTTGTCCAGTGCCTGACAAATTATATTTCTTAATCATTGTGTTAATTTTGAATAAAAATATATTTATTATTCTTAAACCAAAATTAAAATTTCGTTCTCTTTCTACTTTTTTTCAAATGTTTGACCTTTTCCTAATTTATAATCCAAACATGATTGTTTATTTTATTAAATTATTTGAGTTTTTTAATTTGTAATTATATCGCTTGAATTTAAATTACTAAAGATTAACAAAAACATTTTAAGTCATAGTAAAATTTTTATAATGACGTAATAAAAATAAAATATGCAAAATTGAATGGATTAAAATTTATTATTGTAAATGATTTTTATTACTCAATTTATTTTTTAATATTTTAATATAACAACCAATAAATTTGGTACGAATTTTTCTAACAGAATAATAATAAAATGCAAAATTTTTGTCTCAGATTTTGTTTATCAATTCCGATAAAACTAATAAAGAGTTTTTATTATGTATTTGTGTTTGCTTTCATGAAGAATTATATTTTGTAGACATGATCAATTATATCAAAACAAATCAAAACACCTGCAGAAAACTTCAGATGTCATCAACAATTTACAAGTATGATTTAATTTCCTTGAATGTAATAAGTTTTTCTTTCTCTGTATATCATAAAGGGTGCTGAAAAACCAGTGATGTATTAAGTTGTTACGCACTTCATCGGTTTTCTTTCATTCGCCTTTCTATTTATTAAATGTGTGTGCGTTTAATTTGTAAAATAATAATTATATCAATGAAACCAATCATGAAATTAAATGTAAATCAATGCACATGCGCAGAAGGTTCATATAAAAATTCTTATAATGAATCAAGTTACTGATTGACTTTGTATTATAAGGATTTATTTATTGGTTAATATGTATATGATTTTCCAATCATAGGTTTTAAAATTACTACATTTTCACAACAATAATATGAATAAAAATACACTTTTTAACAAAATTTAAAACAAACATTGCACTAAAAAACCGTAAATTGTGTTTTAACTATTAAAAAGCATTTGATTCTCGCATAATGTCTGGAAGAATATAATTGCCATTTTTAAATATATTCTTATAGTTTTGAAAGTATTAATTAAAAGTATTATATAAAAATTATTTATTTTCTGAAATTTATATTCTATCAATAAAGTAAGCGTATTATTTACATAATTTCTCTGACTAATTTGTAGCTGATTTTTATTCTCAAATCGATTATCAATAACTCAATTTAAATTTATCCATCAATATAAAAAGTTTTGCGGAGGTGTTTAGTGAAGCTTTGACACTTGCCGTTTTCCGTAGTCATCAAATAATTTTACAGCAAAATATGAGTCACTCTCTCAATCCATGGAGTACTGACGACAATTTTATTTCCATTAAGAAACAAAACACTGTTATTTTAAACACGGTAAACAAATCAATCAATCAATTAATTGTGAATTGTTGTCAAAATCAGTTGTGAATTGTTTACAATTTTTACGATTTTAATTAAAATGAATTAGCCCAATACATATTTAATGAAAGATTTATAAATAAGTTTATTATATATTATTTAAATGTTTTTATAAATATGAAAATACTTTTTTAAAATTATTCGAAACTATTATGTTTTTGTTAATTAAATATTGCAAATCGTTATTGCTCATAATTTTTATTTCTTTCCAGACGTATCAAAACAAGCGCTAGCTGTTAGAGCAGTTTTAATAATACGGTATGCCACATTAAAAGAATGTCGTTTAGTATAATAACTATTTAACAAAATCATTAATTAGAAAATTAAATAAGAGCTATTTTCTTATTTAATTTTAATATATAATAATATTAAAATATTATATAATTACCCTCAAAATTTATTTAAAACATAATTAAATAAAGTTTAAAATATGTAAGAAAATTATTAAATATAAAGTTTATCTACATTAAGTTTTTTGTGAATAATGTAAAAATTATATTTAATGAAAGATTTATAAAAAAGTTTATTATATATTTATTAAATGTTTTTATAAATATTAAAATACTTTTTAAATTTATTCGAAACTATTAATTACAATTTTGTTAATTAAATATTACAAATCGTTATTGCTCATAATTTTATTTTTTTCCAGACATATCAAAACAAGCGCTGTTTTAATAATACGGTACGCCACATTAAGAATGTCGTTTATTATAATACTAACTGTTTAACAAAATCATTAATTAGAAAATTAAATAAGAATTATTTTACGCCATGTTGCAGCCTGTTCCGTAGTGTTGCCCAAAGGCAAAACAGAGGAAATACGCATAAAAATCCCATAGAGAAAAACACCTTTATGATCGAGGCCTGTCCTTAATTGATCTGATTATCACCTTGGATGGCATATCAGGATGTAATAGTAGGTTGCAACTAATTAATTAGGAAAGCGTGTTTGGATTTCTTCAAGGCCGGGGGGTTACCAAGAGAAATAAGATTGATTTAGACTACCTTAGCTGCAATATCAACAATTAAAGGGGTATCAGTTTTTGATGTCATTTTGTTTTCCATAACCCGGATCTAACGTCGTCAAAAAAGCAAAATTTACCGCTCTTCGGCAGGTAAGCCTTTGCGTTAGGTCAAGAGCAGGTGACCAGCAGGCCGTATTTCTTTCAAAAGACCTATTTTTTTGCCTCAGTTTTCGGAATTTTTACGGTAGTAATGGCATTTTTTTTAAAGTAAAAGCTTTTTGGTACAGGCTGTTAGGAGATATTTCATTGATAACTATGGTAATTGTTTAAATTCGGAGAAGCATTAATCCTTAAAAACATTTCATCTTTGAGAAAACGTACAATAGCTTATTAGTCAGAGTGAATGTTTTTATAATGTTTTCAATGTAAAATGAGTAGTGTTTATTGTGGTCGTGTTCTAAATAAGTGTAGGGAAACTGAAAACCTCATCAAGTCTAGGGCATAAAAAATTAATTTGAAAATTTAAATTATCAGAGTTATTAATAGTGCTAGAAAATATAAATAGCTACAGAGAATAATTATTTTTGCAAAAAATCGGTGCCATTTCTTTCTCAGTATAAGGTTACAAAGCACAAATATAGATTTTTAAATTATACTTTAATGTATATTTTTCAACTAATTGCACTTTTCACTTAAAAGGATTGTTTTATGTTAATCAAAAACGTGATGCATTTTGGGAAATATTTCATAAAATTTTCTATGGGTTTTGTAGAAAAATAAACTAAAAATACGTTTCTTCAATTTATATAAATATTCTTATGCGTAGACTAAGAAGAAATTGAGGTTAAATTGCGCTTTAGGTTCCCTACTTTGCCAACTCGCGAATTTGATGCGTTTTGTCGCACTTGCTCATTACTTACTCTTTTGTTTTAGCCTTTTCATTGGTCGCTAATTATTCACTTTCAAATAGCGGTAGAATTTTCGCCATGGCATCGGCGATTTTGAGAACGCGCCAAGTAGTGGACCTAAAGCACATTTTCACCGAAATTCAACATTTGTTTTTCATAAATTATCAAAAGTAGAATTTAAAGTAGAATATTTATTTTGAAATAAAGAAATTCAATGCCTTGGCAGGAATAAGCTTCTTTAGTCTCTGAGTGAAAATTCTTAGCTCCTGCAGGCTTAATCATTGAAGGTATAAAATAAATATTAAACAAATTTATAGCTTTGGCATCTTGTGCATATTTCTGCTCTGCATCTCATATTAAAAATTTATCAACACGAGGAATTCTTCTAAAAGTAAATTCTAAAAAAGGAAAGAAATTTTTTTATAGGTGTTACAGATAAAAATATTCTATACAAATAACTTCTTTAAATTGTAACAGTAAAAACCACATTCGTAAGCAATGAGTTTATTTTCGACATCTGCTTTCATATCAATACCTAAAAAATACAATGTTCCTCATAAATGTCTCTTTATTTTACCTCGTTAGGACTATGTAGGACTTTGCTACTAGGAATAATCAATCTCCAGTTATCTTTTCACAAAACATAATGTCGAAAATAGTTTTGTAAACATATGTTCACTCTTTTTAATAGAATAACTCATGTATGTTTGTTAGTCCAAAAATAAAAGGTTTTTAAATATTTTGTTATTTTTGTAGTTAATTATTAATGACAGATAAAAAATAATAAGCATTTTTTTCATTCAATTTTAATAAAATTTTTAATACTTCCCATGTATTTGAATGCAAGACTAACTTCCTCAACTTGTAACAGGAAAAAATAACTGTTGTAACCGATAAGTTGATTTTCGACACCTGCTTTGACATCATTATCCAAAAAAATACATAATGTTTCTCATAAATTTCACTTAATTTTAGCTCATTAGGGCTAATTGTAGGACCCTGCTTTCAGGAATTTTAAATCTCCAATTTGACCCCACTCAGTCTCGAAAAACGAGAGATGGACGTTGTTGATCACGAATATTGCCAATTACCTAATTAAACGTCCAATCTGAAAACTGTACGGGGCAGATGTTCAGAAGCTTGTCAAGAGCCTTCAGCTATGAGGCTGCCATCTAGGTGAAATCAAATAATGTGTCTTCTCACCGTTCTGAAAAAAATTGAAAGCTTTCTAAATCTAACGTTTGTTGGAAATAACTCCAAGCATACCAACTGCGCCAAATTCAAAATTTTGGATTTGGCAAACAGTATTTCCATAGTCATTATCGATAGCAATATTGTCAATCAACATGTCAATGTATTTGTAGGATTTAATTGTTAATTTCAGATACAGACTCATTTGTTATCCCAAGAAACAAATCATAGACCGTTCCCTAGAAATAAAGCCAATTTTCGAAGTATTGTATCAATTCATTTATTCTCATAAATCTGAAAACTTGGATTATTACATTACCGTCATTTAGTTAATATTTGAAGAAGAACTATTCCCTTTCCAATAACTCTTTTCAAATGCAATTCTTTGTAAATGTTTTATATTAATCATACGTTGTAGAAAAAAAGAAAAGAAGGAAATTAAACTATATTTAATGTAACTACCTATAAATTCCAATTTTAAAAATTTATGTTGTTCCGTTATCCTAATGTCTTTTTGCAAAGTTTCGGAGCACTTTTACATATAGTTCCTCATTAAAAAAAATAAATAATTTTATGTTAATATGGTTAGCAGCCATATTTTCTTTTTGCAGTCTTATTAGCAGAAATTGATTATGCTAAAAATACGCTGCTAACGTAGCATGCTTTTTATAAGAAAAATGTAACATACAAAGTTCTATAAACTGAAAAATACGCTATTACATTCGCTGCTTTACTTTCTTAAAAAAAAAGACTTTACTTTTAATTTCGCTTAGGCAGGAAATTAGTAAAACACATTTGTGTCTCGATGTATGGAACTGAATTATAGTTTAAACTGGTTCTCTGCTGGGATAACAAACATTTAGATATACTAAAGTAAAAGGAAACAATTAATACTAATACATACTTACTAATATCACAGGTACTGATTAAGGAAAGTGAATATCTTGAATGACATAATAGAAATTCATTTCAGGAAGAAGATACGGAAAACCATAGCTTTATTTAACGTATCTTAATTAACCATAAATTATTATAAACTATTGAAGAAAGTTTCCTGATATTTCCTGATATACTGGCAACAGATCTTTTCCATCAGGATGTCAGAAGGAAGAATTGATTTAAGCCTTCTTGATTATTACCATGCATTTTTTTTTTTTGGTTTAAGATGAGTAAATCTTACAGATTAGTTGAATTCACCAAACATTTTGGATTATTTAGTGGTCCTGATATCCTCATTTTTGGCGTTTGCTCTGTATAGTCATTTTGCTTACGTATAATTTTCATTTAATAAGACAATTTCATCCTGAATAAATATTTGGTAATTTATTAAAGCGCGATTGAATTTAAATAAAAATACTATTACTAAAAGTAATATAATTAATATCATAAAATAATAATTAATTTTTAAAATGTACACATCACAAATGCACATATTAACATGCACATAACTCATATATACACATAATATACTTTTCAAAAAAGTTGTACATTTGTGATATGTGTATTGTTTATATTACTCATATTCAACAATACACATATCACAAATTCATATATTAAACTTTATAGTCATAAATACAAATATTGTTACCACACATTTCAAGAAATTTGTAGAAATATCTTCTTGAAACCATCCTTTTGTTGTAGAATCTGAATGATATGTTGAATTAATGGAGGGTAGATGGCAGAATGAAATGAATTTTTTTTTTAATTTTTTATCGATTTTATTCTTTACAAAGGATTATTCACAAGCAATTTTCTAGTGTTAAAAAAAATGTGGATCTATCCTACGACTAGTTGATCCCGAATTTATTCTGTTACGATATATTTACTCTAAAATTATATTTAATTTCACAATTTTCTTAACAACATAACGGAAACACTAGTAAATTAATAATATTGTATTTGACCTTTAAACGTTAAATAAAAAATTAACGATTTAATTGATACAATCATGATGCGGCAACAACTTTGTCAGTCAAAATTGGTTGAATTTTTTTTAAAGGAGCATATACAAGTCCTGTGTGGGATTATGATGAATGTTGCATTACCTTCATGCAAAAACTGCTCTATATGTTGGTAAGAGCATTGAATGATTAATTGATCGTGTGGGGAGACCCCGGACTGTACCATGTGATTAACGGGTAAAGTCTTCTCCACACCTAGAGCCCCTTAGACTTCTAAGAGGGAAGATAACAGAATTATTCCCTTTTTCTCAAACAAGACACATGTGCTGTGTGATGTGCAAGTATGGTGATTGGACAAGACACGGAATATGTGCAACTAAGCAATTATGTTTCCAAAACCATGACTGAAAGTAATTACTTTACATTATATTAGGGAATTAAGGATTAATAAATGTAATATCCTAACAGAAAAAATGTTTGCATTGTAGAGTGCACTTTATTAGTGAAAAAATTGACATAGTTAATTGCATGTAAGATGATAAAAGAACTCTCTTTAAGCCACGAGGTGGCTCCCATTGCGGCACTACCTCACACCTGGGCCACCTAGGTTTTGGTCTTCTAGGAATATTCACCACATGTAAACCTGCCATATGATGGCAAAAGAGGAGTGGATTTATCATAAAACAAGATTCTATTAATCCACAGTCCAGATTTCATGGTCGTTGCACCTCTATATCGCCGTTCTTGATGGTGCAGGTTGTCCTTTATAAACCTTATGCCAGAAAACCCAACCAACCAACCAACCAACCAACCAACCAACTACTGGCGTTTCGATTTACACATAACTTGAGGGGATTCTTAAATCACAGCTCTGCATGAAATATTTTACTATTGTAATTCCCTTCGAATTGTATGAGTACTATACGAACTATACAAGATTCTATAGACGTTCATTTAGCTTTTTCATTATTGGGCTCATGTCTCTCACTCTGAATTACTGAATTCCATCTCACAGATGTTGTGTCGTTTAACCATGATCATTGCGTGGCATCCTGAACTTTGAAATGATCTCTATTAATACTTCCAACATGTGTGCCGTTGCAGTTACAGATTCATAGATCAGACTTGCTCTCACAACAATATAATAAAGAAACTATGATTAAGTATTTGATTTAGTCATATACTATCCCATAATCAAGTTTTAGCCGTGTTTTTTCTATTACTTTCAACAACTCCTACATATTTTATAAGATATATAAATATACCTCATTCTTGTGTTATTTATTAGATGTGCTAACATAATTAAAGATAGTTAACGACAATGTAAAATAGTTGTTAAATTAAATAATTTATATATTTTTTATTATTCTTTGTTAATTAAATGAGGCTCATTTTCAAATGAAGCTATAGTTATCATTAAGTGTGACACTTTATTACAAGAATATATAAGAATAAAGTCACTTTTCAAAATATCAGTGGTTGTTTTTTTAATGTATTTGCATCACCACATAATTTTTTTTGAGGTGGAATTTTTGAAAAGATTTATTAAAACAAAACCCAACGAATCTTGCGAAAAATAAAATTTATTGTTAATAACTACAATTCATATTTGTGAAATTAAAACATATCATTCAATGAATGCATTCAAGAAGATGTGATTTCTAACGTTATATAGAACGACTAAAGATAATTTTGCTTCCAGCGAGTATGTCACGTGTTTAAAACAATTATCATTCAAATTTTTTTTTCCAAATTTACTTGTTGAAACACGATTTTTCTTATTGTTCTGCTTAAAATTCACTACAAGAAACAATTTAACATAAATTTTCAGACATTTATAATACATTTAAATTAAATATTGAACTTCAGAAAGTGAAATTTTTATATCATTTTTTTAAATTCGCAAATTAAACTAGTGAGAAAACTGATCTAAATCACTTGAACTTTTATTTATCATTATTTATTGAAGTATAGAAAATCTTATTTTCCACATAAAATCAAGAAATTTGACATGTTAATATTAAAATTTTAATATATGCGAAAAGAATGTATGTATTTATTAAAGTATTAGTAATATATATGTCTGTTTTCTTCACATATAATTTTAAATCATACGTATTCACAATCTGAACAGTAACAGCGGTAGTTTATATATATATATAGCAACGAGCTCACCAATCTAGATATAAGTTTACATTCGATTTGATACTATGAGTATACATAGAATCAAATCGAATGTAAACTTTAGAAAGCAAATTTCGCTGCTTATTTGGAATATTTTAGCCAATTCTTTGTATTTCTTTTAAGTTATATTATGTTGAATATACAAGTACGATTTGTAGCTTTGTATCATTGGATAAAATTATAAATTTATTCAATTATTTTGAGGAAAGCATATAACATTTGATGTAATCATTATTGTTTTTTTATAGGAGTTTTAATATTTATTAGTTTATAAAAAAATCATAAATTTTATTTTGGTATGACGTGCTTCTTATCTTATGTAGGATAAGAATTGTGTGTACATACAAGAACACGATTTATATTCTATTATTATTTAATCATTAGTAATTTAAAAAAATGTTTAAGCGGAATTATTTTCTATTTTTTTCATACCTCTCTTACATTTATAAAAAAATATCTATCATAAATACGGTAAAAGGAATAACAGACAAAGCGTTTTACTTTATTTATTATTTTCATTAAATTCATTTTAATAGTTTAATTTAGTTATGATCTAAATTTTCCTTAAATCTAGATTGAAAGAAAATTCTTTCATTTACTCAATTAAATATCATTGTGATAGCTAAAAAATTTTTTTAGAGTATGAAAAATTAGAAACTAAAACCGGCACACACAGCCGCATTTTCTTTTGGCATTTAAAGTAGAAAAACCTGTTGGCACTACAATAAATGTAGAAAATATAAAACCATAACTCTCCATCAACAATTCCAGAAATATGATTTACAATGAAAAGAATTAAATGTACTGAACACAAACAATTCCCAATATAAATGAAGTGAGTTATTATAAAATTTGATCGAGACTGCAGTGGAAAAAAAAAATTTTGTTAAAATCATTGCTTAAGAAATATAAAAGCTGCTGCCATCTATTGGTAAAGAATGTAAATACTTAACTTTAGCTAGCATTCCTTATTTAAATTTTCATAATAGAGTAATAACTAGAAATAACAATCTAATATTTGAGAGAATTGATATTAATTGAATTCAGAATTACTTTAATTACAAGATATTTTTCAGGATTGATTGTCTGAAACTGCTAGATATTGATATATTCCATTACCTTGAAAGTATATTTCAAAATTTAAAATTATTTTTGACAAAATATATTGAATACCTTATTTGAATATTTTGCATAACTAATTTCTGAAATATACCGTTAAAAATAATATTAATCATTTTATTTATATGTTTGCTCACACGCAATTGCAAAACTTTAATAATTTTTAGAACAACCGCATAAAATTATAAAATAAAAGTATTTTCATAACAGAATGATAGCCAAAATATAAATTATATATTTTGGAACATTATATGAATTTGAAACTAAAGAAATAGATACTATTATAATTTAATATAATATATTTTTGATTTATTAAATAAATACAAAAGAAGTAAAACTCTCAAACAATAAGGTATTCAGAAGTTTTTATAATTTCAAAGTTAGTAAAAATATTTAAAATTGCTTGTCATTTCAATATATATATATGTATATATATATATATATATATGTGTGTGTGTGTGTGTGTGTGTGTGTGTGTGTGTGTGTGTGTGTGTGTGT
>JAPDSC010023657.1:0-13871 GCA_026290005.1 Latrodectus geometricus
ACTAGTGACACAAAACAACTGAAATGTGTTACTGATATATAAAAAAAATTAAATTCTTTTGAAAAGAGACGTTTTAAAATTAAGGCAATCACTGGATATAAAAGAAACTTTTGGAATTGGTGACGAGCTAATAAATGAACGGTTAATACTCTGGATTTTTATTCAGTATTACATAAGAGTTGCACTTTGGCCAAGGATATTCATATTTTGAAACACTTAAAACTAATAGATTCCTGTTTAATTATATTTTGTGCACAAAACAATGATCGTCGAGTGATAGAAAGCCGAACAAATATTAGTCTGTAATTTAATTGCATTTATAGAACGATAGTTTTAACCATATTGAATAGCTACCCTAAGTAAATTACTAACAAGTAGGAAAAAGTTCTTAGTTTTTATGGCTTTATTGACAGCTTCTGTTTTTACTAGCGTGGCACTTGCATGTTCTTTATTTTTATTCAAAAACATTTCAAGCGACAGGAAAGTTAAAAAACAGTTTCTTGACGGTTTACCAATAAACAACCAGTATTTTATCATATACTACAAAACAAGAATGAACAGATAGCAGTAAAAGGGGAAAATCTCAAGTCGCATATCATATGCTATTGTATGTCCTTGTTTTAGCAAATCATCTTTAATTTCATTCTTATTAGAAAGATTTCATACTTGCAGACACTTAGATGCTTAAAAAACATAAGGAGTTACTTTAAAAAAATTACCCTATAATTTATCATAAAAGCTGACTAATACTATCTCTATAATCTCACTTTATTTGACCTATTTTGATTTAGATTTCTAGAAAAAACATACAAATATATTCATCTGTTTTTGTACAGAAAAACTTATAACATAGCAAACTTCTTGATCAGATACGTTTCATTTAAATTCATAAAATGAAATATTCCCATTCCTTGTGAAAATATTTCATTCTGCTGCTTTAATTTTTAATTTTAGCAAGTGAAAATTTCACAAAGTATAACATAAACACACTGAATTTATTAAATTCCTATACATTCCTGAGGTTCAATAAACAGTGCAACACTTTTCGCTCATATATTTATCCTTTTCTTCTTCTATTAACAGGACAGCCCTAGATGAGCAGAATCTTTTCTAAGAATTGTCTTCCATTCTGATCTATTTTTGGCAATTGATCTAGAGTTATTTACAATTAGGATCTTAAAACCTCCCTCTACACAATCCACCAATCTAAATCTGGTCTTACTCTTTTTCTAATTCCCAAAGATTTATAATTGAAAATTTTAAATGTTAACAATAAGGGGTTCATTCTGCATATGTAGCTCCCAAATTTCATCGTAACAAATTTGATATTTATATCCTTACATAATTTGTACAGTTCAAAATTATGTCGACTTCTCCAGACTTCATCATTGCACCAAGGATTTTTCCCAAAACGTTTCTCTCAAAGATAACTAACTGTTCTGCCTGGGACTTGGTAAACGTTAAGGTCCATAAGTGAGTGCACAGACATGATAAGCCCTTTATGGCATTTTAGTATTTCATCTGATTAATTTAGATTTAAGTACGTCATGAAGGCGTCGATTATTTTCCTTTTTAGTAGTAGTAAAAATGACTGCAAAATTGGTTGACTTAAAGCAAAGTGTTTTCCAGAATACAAAATTAAGAAATTATCCAACATTAATGCCTATGATAATGTTTGTGCTAAGGCTCTAGTTATAATCTGAACATTCTGGTTACTTTTTATGAAAATATATACTTCATAGAATAGTAATATTTATTTTTTAAGTTTATAAATTCAAACCCAACTAATACCTTATTTAACTTAAATGGAGTATCTTAGACCAGAAGTCAGTAAAAATATCAATTATACGGTACCTTATTTCTCATTTTGACTTTTTTTTAAATATTAGTTAATGAATAGAAGGCGACGTTAGAAGAAATTATTTATTATTCTACCTTATTACATTAATTAATTTTGCTTATCAAGATAAATGACAAGTTTTAATTAAAAATTAAAATATTGTATTATATTATTTTAAAGAATAAAATAAATAATACACTATATAATTATACTCAATAACGTTCTTTCTTATATCAGAGCATTATACAAATGTCATGTGTATTATACAAAAATTGTACTGCCTAATACTATTTTTCCTTTATAATACACTAATTGATATCGTTTTTAGAAAAAGCACATGTTTCAATTTGCTTTTATTACTGTCCGTCTATAATTTATGTCAAAAAGTTTTAAGAACTATACTTGATTTAAATTCATCAAAAAGCATTGCGTTTTGGCATATTCATCATGTTAATTTCCCCTTTCTTGTTTTTTTTTTTCTTGCAATACAAAATTGAAGTGTTATTTCGTTTCAGTGGTGTGGTTTTACAAAAATCGATAATGCTCTGTGATTTTTTTCTTCTTTTTGTGTCGTCTGGGGAACATCGATGGAACAAAACTTCGTTTTTCAATGCCGCTCCGAATATTATTTGGAGCGAACAATTTTTTTTTTTCTTCTCTTTTTCACCAAAGTCACGGAACTCTTAGCAAGGAAAGCCACTTAGCTTGCTATTCAAAATGCTTAAGTTGATGGTTTTAAATGAAAGGTAAAATAAGATGGTTTTTGAAAAGAAAATAGTGAATAGCCTATTTTTGGTTATTTTATTCAAAAGGAATTCACGATATTTCTTTAGCACTTATTTGCTATGGCTAATCATCGTATTGCAAAATTTAATATTGTTATTATTATTCTATGCTTAAGTTATACATATGAGACTATTAATTATTAGTATATATCATATTTTAATATTTTTATAAATTCAAATACTTATTTTCAAAAGAGAAGCTTCATATAAATTTGAATAATTAGAAATACTTCATGTATTATTATTAATCATTTAAACCATAAAGTTACTCACATATTTGAAATTGTGGTATACTAACACTCTATTTTAAAATCGAATCGAGTACATAAATTGAGAATATTTTTTAACTTAAGGTTGAATTGTAATTCTCCTAATTACTCCTAATTTTAATCCTAATTTCTTTTACGCACGCATTTCAGCAGTTATTTTTCACACCTATAATGCTAAGGAGTCAGAAAGAGACGACATGCTAATGTAGAAGTAATGGTATTCATGTCTGTAAAACTATACAGTTACAGTTATTTATGTCTGGAACATAATAAATTTGATACTTTACTTTGCTGAAGATTCTGATAGCAGGTTAGTTAATTTAATTTTAGTTCACGTGATATCTGTTTTAAACATGATGTTAAAGTTTGCTATTAAGGTAAGGGCAGACGTCAACCTAAATTTAGATTTCAATAACTAAAATTTTTTCAAAATACTTCTTTTAAAGAAAACTTAGTTACCTTAAATCATAAACTATTAAAAATTACTGAATAAAAGGAAGCCTTGATGTGTAACTAGAATTTTTTTTAAACAAACTTTGAATAAATTTTAAGTCAAAAATGTAAAAATTGTGTTATATTTCTTTGTAATATTTGTTTCATTACTACAAAGCTTTTTTAGTAAGTTAATGAATTTAAGAAAAAAGGTAAAATTAACAATAATTTCAGAATTTTTTCTAAGCTTTCCCTAATTTTTGAAAATGATTAATTGATTAAATAAAAATTAAACTAAAATTCTTTCCCACGATTATTGATCAAATTACGAGAATGAATATAAAATTAAATTTATATTTAAATTATATAAAATTAATTACTTGGTATATAAAATTTTTTTAATTAAATTATTTATAGTTAAATCCCACATGGAAACTTCTTCAATTTTAGTGTAAATTTTAAATTTAAGAGATAGTTCATCATTTTTCTATACTTAAAAATATACAATTTCTTTAGATAAATAATGTATTATATTTGTGAATACCATTATAAGATTGCACAATAAATCGTTGGTAATATCAGAAAAAAACCAAAGGTACATTTTGAAATATTTGCCCATAATTTTTAATCACGGTCAATTGATGAATGTATATCACTTATTAAAAATTAAACTAGATTCCTTAAGCTTTTAACCCACTTTAACAAGTGATGGATATTTGTATAAGTTTAAAAATATCAACTAAATGTATGCAATTATTTTTGGATAGTTCTCAATCAAATTTGTTGTTTTTCAAGTATGAGAGTGATGCTTTTAACATCAGGTCAATCACAGTTCTTCAATAAATAGTAAGAGAAATATCTTTCATAAGATCTGTTGATTTAAATTAAATATCATATAAATGAATTTAAAATACAAAATGTTTTTAAGTAAAATGTGACCTTCATATCCTCTGAAAATATAATAAGTCTTTGATAGTGATAATGCAAGGTATACTGTTGTTTAAGATGTTGAATTTACTATTGATAATGATAAATTGTAATTTTGAGTACATTGCTTAAAATAATACTATAAAGAGTGTAAAAAAGAAAAGGTTTTCATTCAAGAAAACAATTGCTCACTTTTCAAAAGTTGTTAAAAGATCTGTTTGAACAATAACTTTAAAAGGCAATAAGAATAAAGTGATCTTATATATTCCATGATCGAGATAATCCGGTTCTAAAAGCATATCATCTTCTTGATCTATTGTCAACACAATCCTAACACTCTGAGGACAAATGGAACATTCCTCAAGCAGACCTTCTATTGCATTGTCAACGTTACTTGCTCAAGTGTGTATCCTGAGGTAATTAAAAGCTTTCCACTTTAATCTCCAGTCAACGAAAGGGGAAGAGTCTATAACCATGCCATGCCTTTAATTCAAGGAGAAAAAAGATTAGAGATCTAGTGAACCGTTTCACGCCTCCCCCATACATTTGTTTCAAAGAAGAAAAGAAAAAAGAATCTATCGAAAACCTTTTTCCTCTAAGTGTTCGGTAAATTCAGTCACGTTCTCCTAGCAGACTTAAACCACTGGGACAAGCAATCGATTTTTTGAAGGCAGAACGCTAAGCCCCCAAATGACGATGATGAGTCCGTTGTTATAATTTCATTGTCCTAGTTGTGGAGATGAAAAGAGGTCGAGTTTTATTGGACGAGCTAGTTCTCGAACGGTAGTAAAATAAAGTGTTTCCTTGGAATTTTGGAGGCGGTTACACGGTTGATTCATTTGAAATTATGAAATGCTCAATTACTGACATCGATAAATTGAAGAATGTGAAGGTTAAAGAAATTGATGGCCATGGACAATGATTTCCATTTTTCATTTATTGCTAAAGAATGCGAAATAATGATACTGAATCGATGAAATTTTATTCCTGTGCTGAATATTGAAGCATGTAAAACTATTTTTTTGCATAGATCAAAATTGATTGAAAAATAAAAGAAATATTTAAGCAAATAATATTATACTTTTTGGATGTTTTAAGTAAATATTCTCATTCAAATTAGTAAATATAATTTTTAAAATAGCTAATGTTGAGTGTAATAAATGTAGTAATTATATTAATCAAGTTGTCCTGTTATTTGGGATTGAATATTTTCTTGCAAACCAAATAGAATATAAATATTTACATTTTCATTCACATATTGTATTATATTCAATATTCGTTTTACATATTGTCGTGTAAAACATGCAAGTAAAATATAATTTATTGGATATTTTTCGAAATATTTTCAAAATTTTATTATTTTTTTTTTTGGTTGATTAGAAAATATGGTTAGAGAATTCATACAGTGTTACATAGCATTTTTTGAAATCAAATTTATACCAAAATGAAAATCGGTGAAAATGTGAGGTGAAATTAAAGCCTTATGTAAGTTGCCAATTTTTATTTCGAAATATGAAATGTAATAAGAATTTTCTGTTATCAAAGACAAAACTCTTTAGATAAAAAACTTGACAACTATCATTATCTATTTACTTTCCTTTTCAGATTTATCCTCATATGAATTTTTACTTTCATACGTGAAATTGATGCCACAAAGGACATTTTGAAACAAAATATTCAAACAATGGTGTATGATTTACTCAATAGTATGCTTTAATTTATTTTATAAGGCATAATTATAATTATAAAAAAATTTATTTATTAAATACAAGGAGTTTTAAATTTTTGGGTTTAAAATTTTTTCTGGTTTGATACAATATTAGCAGGTGTTCTATGGTAAATAATAAAATAGAAAAGCCACAGATTACAATTAGTTTGGAAATAAAAAAAAACCTCTTCAGTACATTTAAATTGTTTAAAATATCACAAATTCTTTTTAAAAATTATAGCTATCAAAAAGATTTTAAAAATCTTATGTTTTATTCATTGTACAGCCATTTTTTATAATCATTAGAAAACTACCACAGAATGTACATTTTTGTCACCATATCAAGCAGATAACTTGTACCATTTATTAAAAAGATGCCTTTTTAATTTAATATTTTTAAAGATACCTTTTTAAAAATATTAACTTTAATTTTGAATTAACAAAATTCAAATGAATGGAGATGAAAGTATTTTATGGATTTTTTTCATTAATATTAAAGAAAAAAAGAAATTTTTTCACAGATCTTTTATAAACTATTTTCAATTGAAAAAATGAAATTAATTTCCTATGATAAAATTAAAATTATAAATTACAAAAAGAACAATTTTTTCCAAAAATCTGATATATGATGAGACACTTTCATTATCCATAATATTAACAAAACACTAAAAGTGTCACGAGTTCTTTTTTTTATCAATAAATATGAATTTGGAACAATTTTGAATGAAGCATTTGTGAACTTTTGATCAATAACTTCAGGATGTAAGTGAAATGAAATTTGACATTTGGGCAAGTGAAATTGTATTTGATATGAAGGTAATTAACAAATATTCTAAATCTTAGAGCTTTAATGACAAAAGCATACGATAATGTTCAATCAATTGATGAAATTTTTTAGAACACTGATGGAAAAAAAAATTATTCCATTTACTGATCAAAGAAAAATTTAATGTTAGATGATTTATTACAACGATTCTTGCACAAAATAAAATCATAGACATTATGTGAAAACTTATTATAATGAAAGCTATTCAAGTTCTATAATGAAAGAATTCGAAGTGTTTCAAAACATACTATTCTATTGGTTCGATTTGTAATGTTTCTATATTAAATTTGTGGATGTGGTTTGGAAGCAATAAATATATCTATGAAAGATTTTTATAAGTATCTAATAATAATGAAACAAATTATGGTGGTTTGGCTCTGTTGATGAGTTGAATTCTAAATTAACAACTTATTAAATTAAATTACAATGATTTCTACTTAATAATTTTAGCTAAACTACCTTCATCAATTAGTTTTGAAGAATTTTATAATTTATTCTATTTTTGTGATTCACAACTTATTCGTGGAATATTGCAAACTTAGTGAAAATTGATGATTAGAATATATCTTTAATGTTAAATATTGTTGATGCACAAAATTAAGTTTTGTTACCAGAAAAGTCTTGGATACGAAAACTGCTATGAAATATTGATAACAATAGCATTAGTTAAAAAGGAACTATAAATGAAAAAGTCTAAATAGCAACGCTGAATTTATTGATGATATTTTAGTATACTTCAAGAGAAAACTTCCAATATTTTAATTTGAATAATTACAATAATTTTTTAGTAGTATTTTGTTATATCATCATGAAAAAAAGACAAAGTTTAGGTTAATAATCCACTAGGTTACGTCATAAGGAATAGTTAATCGATGAAAAACTCGAACCCCTTTATTATCAAATGGTATAATGGAATTGTGAATATTTTAAATAGATTACCTCAATTGTGCTAAATTTAAAAAGAGTTAAAATTTTGATAATGATTTTAAAGAATTTTTAATTAACATATTATATTTCCCCTAATTAACTGATCTAGAAAAAACGATGGTACTAATGAATAATTTTACGACTACTTAAATTATTATTTGCATTAAAAGTTACAAAAATAAGAAAATTTCAAAAAAAAAATAATAATAACGTTTTCTTATTTATTTAAATTTTAACGCAACCGTTTTGGCTTCTGAATGACTCTTTTAACAATGAAGAATTTAAAATGGTTGCAATGATGGTTATTTGATAATAATAGCACTGTGTGAAGTCAGATTTGGATTTCATATTAGCATGAATGACGTAATAGCTTTGAAGTAGTATGTTATTTCCCATTGTCTTTTTATTACTTTATTGTTCTGTTTGATAAGCAGGTACGGATAGAATTTTAATTAATTATTCTAAAATACATTTTGAGGTATTTAGATGAAAATATTGAAGGAAATGAATTTAAAGTTAAAAAGATTTTGAACTTTTGAATCAAACAAATCAGAGATAAAATCTTAGATTCTAATTTTAGTTATTTTAAAAAACAATAATGAATTATTTTCACAGTCATATTTTCTACTGTTACCAGTTAGAATATATTTTTAATTTGCTTTGTTATAATATTATTTCAAATTTCAAGTGTTTTTTATAATTAAAATTTACGAGACACTTTTGAAAGGAAAGAGAATTAAATTATTCCCTAGAAATGCAAATCATTATGTAAATCAAGATTTAATTGCACTTTAATTACATTCATTTGTGTATAATTTGATAAATATGGCTGTTTTCGTTTTTAGCAACTTTTGAATTTTTCTGTTTGGATGTAAAAGGGTTCAACGGCCTGATACCATCTGATAAATAACAACCAATGAAATATTTCAAATTGTTGAATCAGTTTATCTGCTATAATTTTAAACTACTTTATTGACAGAAACTTATGTTGCATAAAATGATGTGCCATAAATGTGAAATAATCTTAATTTCTAATAAACTCGCTTTGAATTTTTTTAAGGCGTATGATATTTCTTTTTTGATGAAAAACGTAAACAATTATATTTAAATTTTCTTATGAAAAAAATTTAAAATTTCTATAAAATTGTTTTTTTCTAATATTTATTATCCTATTAATTTTTATGTAGTTTAGGAATATAGTTATTGCAACAAATTAAGTCGTATAAATCCTGATAAAATTATGAGACTGACAGGATTTACCATAATAATCAACACTTGTTTACAAAAACAAAACACTCATTGTTATATTTAATTGATAATTTCATTGAAAATCAAGATATAAAATAAAAATAATACATTAATTACTTAAAATATTTTCATATACGATTTTTATAAAAAAGAATATTTTACACTCCCACTTTAAGAACAAAATGAAAAACGTCTTCATTTTACATTTTTCATCAAAAACTAACGTCTTCATTTTTTTTTTTTTTTTTTTTTGAAAAAATTCACTTTTGAATACATTTTAAGTAATTTATTTCATTAAAATGATAAATTTTTAAATTTTATATAAAGCTTCTCTACTTGTCATTCGTAGAAAATACTTTTAGTATATTTGGGATGTAATTATTAGCATTAAAATTGAATATTCTTGTTTGATGTATTTTTAACGTTTGGCACTTATGCATATCAAATCATTTCTCTGTGAATAATTAATTTACCATTTTTTTATATTTATAATTTATATATTACCTATATTTTTATAATGAGACTTCTTAGACCAATAAAAGTTTTTATTTTTGTGGTAGATCATTTCTTTTCCCTCTGATTGATTATTAATATCAAAACTTTCAAAGAAAAATCAATGTGACTAAAAATATCGTATAAGCCAATGACATTAAATTCATTTAATGGGTTACATCATTAAATGTTGGAAATTAAGTTAAGCATATTGCATAATTCAATTTTCAATATTTAATGACGTAATATACTATATAAATTTAATGTCATTGGCTTATACGACGTGGTTTTAGTTAGAATCTGCTTTTAAAGGGATTCATGAAAAATCTATAAGTGCTTTAAGTTATTTTTGGATAAGCCTCCCACAAGTTTAAGATCTCTTATTTTGTAATAATTTTTTTTAGAAGTACGAAAAGCAGATATAATGCAAAGAAATATTTATCAAAGGATTCATATCAATTGAAACTTTTGAATTCTAAAGGAATTATTTATTTTTATATTTTAATTTAAATACCCATTTAGATTACTTATATTTAGATTGGTTCTTAGATTTTTATAAATAGTACTATATATTTTTGGAATTTTGTATCGACTTTTCTTTTTATATGTCTTCTAAAATTTATTTTCATAAAGTCATGCAAGCGATTTTAATCCATCATCCCAGGTGTAGATTAAAATGGATTATTTGTTTTATTTGCCTGAATTATTTAAATAAAAAAATAATTAAGTTTTTAGTATTCAGTTACAATTCTTTCATTGTATAAACTTCTGTACGTGGTACAATAGCAGCTTCTACTTAGATTAAAACCATAGAAAATGATATTAAATGATCTTAATAGAAAAACTCTACCTTTATTGACAAGGGTTTTTTCATCAAGCATTTGAAGAAATCGTGATCAAGTTACAAATCAAGCACGTACTGTTCTTTCATTTTGCTGACAATAGTCATAAATTAATTTGTGAGTTTACTATTTTTATGATTAACAATACGTTTTCATGAAAAATTTGCAAATGTGTTTTTAAAACTATTGATTTTTACCCTTGAATAACGAACAAATGTTTCTTTAATTAAATTAAAAATTTAAATAAATGTACTAAAATTGATGCAAACACTAGTGATAAAAAATGTTTATTATACTTTAAATAAATCCCGTGCCTTGCAAATTGAAAATAAATCAGTTTTTGAAATCGGATTGAATTTTAAATGAAAAACATAAAGTAAATAAAAATATTCATTTATTCGAATCAAAAATATTTACCAGAACATAAAATTGTATTTAGCAGAATGGTAATTTTTCAAGTTCCAATCATTACTGTCTATTATTTTTTACTGCCTATAACTATGAATAATTACACTATGTACATTAGTACGGAAATAGGTTAATATAATAGGATATTGATTTTGTTTCTTATCGAAATAAATAAAGGAATAATGAAAGAGTTAATTACAATTGGAAGATACTGCTAAACATGACCTTTATTTCCATGGAATTTAAATCAAGACTACAAAACAACAATCACTGCTTTGAAAAAAATAACTGGAAAATTTTGATTATAGGAATCAGGTTCATAATTTTAATCATAAATGACAAATACAACTGAAAACTATTTCATCCCTCTGGTGGGAAAACATTGAATTATGTCCGTACCATATATGTAAATTCTTTGATATTACTATTAAGAAAGTATATAGGTTTTTTTTTCAAAAAGCTTATTATGTACTTTAAATGTTTAAGTAGCCAATAACTGAAATTTTTTTCGTGAATAATGGTCAAATCAAAATATCATTTTTATACACAAATAAAATAAATTTGTGTCTTGTTATTCTTATTTCTTCTTAAAATACCCTATATTCTACTTTAAAAAAACATAGGTACTTTCATTTTTAAATACGAAATTATGTAATTTATAATACAGTTACAGGGAAAAATGGGGAAATTAAAGATGGTGATTATAACAATAGTGATCAAATCCTCTGATAAGGATGTTAATATCAAACAAATACTAACCCTGGATTCACGATAAGGAAAACCGAAACAAACCCTTTCGGATAATTCTTATCACGAATGAATCATTATTTTTTTCTTCACACTTCAATAACCTCGAACCGAGACGTATTCAGATTGAAGCTCACGAGAAATGATTTAATAATTTATTTTTTTTTTTTAACTCTTGTGATAAAGGTTTGCGTGAATTTTTTTTTGTGCTCTTATTTAAGATAGTTTTTTCCTTGGTCGTCCTTCAAGAAGCTCATCAGATTTACTACCTGCCTTCCCAATTTTCAGCCGGAAATTATCTTGAAATTAATTGAGTATTATCAAACTCACACGGTGAACAGACGTGGACAGGAAGTATTTAACTTTCTTGAAGGAAAAAAAGTTGTAGGAAACACATCACATTTTTTCCCATAACGCTGTCAGAATAAAAGATTTCTTAAGTCATTGCCATTTACAAATCAAGAAAACACATGCACTGTTGGAAATTCAAGAATAATATGGATTGCTGAAGAAGAATATGAAACAAATTTGCATGCACGTTTGGAGTTAACACTTAGGAAGGAATAAGTTAATAAACATTATAAATTTAAACATTTAAAATAATGTTTTTTAGTTAAATCCATAATGAAATAATGTATTTTTTGTTATAACATATGTATTAATCATATGTATGAATGCTTTTTGTATACGTTTACCAAATAATAATTAAAAAAGTATGAAATTTTACGAATTAAATGTAAATATATTTATATAACATAATATACAACATTTTTGATGCCACAAGAGACACAAATTTAAGTCTACGCCAACGGAAACATTTTTAATAATTAAGAAAGAACGGGTGTCAAGGTGAATTGTATATATACTCTTCATTTTGAAGCTAATTTACATCAAACTGAAATAATTAATTACTTTCTCGCCAACTTCCAAAAAAGATATTATCCTTTCTGGTGCTTTTTCTGCATTACAATTTCTAACAAGTAAGCATTACATAGATAATACCCATACTCGTTTACAAATAACACATTTTTTAAATCCCGAGAATTAAGTCATATTCAATAACTCTTAAGTGGATTCCAATACATCCATGGGAATAAGATTAATGATCTTGGCTGAGAAAGGAGGGAGAATCTGTCAAAGACCTTTGAAATGTGTCTCATTCTATTCAGTAAAATTTCTGACCAAAGGAAGACGTGCATTTAGGACAAAACAATAAGCATTTCTAAATTCTGTTTTAAAGTCATGGATTTTTCTTGGTGGAAGGAACTGAGAAAAACGCTGGCTTTCTCAAAGATAGATTTGGCCCTTTTCAAGCTGGTTACCATTAATTTAGTTATACAGGCTGAAACTTTACGATACGAGTATTTGATGATTCTAACTCAAGCTGGTTTTATGCGCTCATGGTGCAGACAAATAAAATACAGAGATTTTGGAGAGCCATATACTTGATGTTATCATTATCAAATATTTGGGCTATCAAAATAATATATTGATACTGATTACCATAATAGTAAATATTTAAAACCAAAAATGTTTTAGGGTATTTTACAAAATACTTAAATTTGGTTTATATGAGACATAATTTTAAAATAACAATTTAACTTTCCTAAAATTGCTCAAACAGATAAATTTTGCTCATTTAATTACTATAATATTATTGAAAGTCGTAAAATTAAGTAAAACATACAAACATAAGATTTAATATATTGTAATGCATTGGTGTTTTAAAAAATGCTGATGTTATATTATGCTAAATACAATTTGTTTATTTTAATATATCCTACACTTGCAGGAAATCTCTAAACAATGTTCAAGGTTACATCATACCACGATATCATAAATCTGTAATTATTTTCAAGTTGCTACTCAGTAGATAAGTGCATTATATGCTGGTACATTGAAACATCGTAGTGAATAATTAAAAGTACAAGGTCAAATCTGGTGAGATTATTTCTTTTTAACTCGTAATTAAATGGGTCATTTTATTCGATACAAGAAATTAACAATTAGATTTCGTAAAAGACGCCATTTTGAGTAATCTTTATACGATAAGACAATGTTTCGAACTTAAAGTGTTTTTATTATAAAATACGTAGCAAACGAAGAAATTGTTTTATCGGATCGAGAAAATTATGAAACTATATAGATTTTAGTTTTAAAAATATTATTATTTTTTGAAATCATTTAATTTTGATATCCTTTCTATTTTTATAATCTTGTACATGAATTATTGCAAAATTATACAGTCAATTATTTAGCTCATTCTAAACATGTCCAAAGATGAAAGAATGAAAATTTGAATCGTTGGTAAATAAAAAGTGACAGATTACTTAGTGCGACCGTTCTTGTAATAGACTCAATGCCAAATAACGTTGAATGTTATCTATTTTAATATACTCAAAAATAGAACACAAGATAAA
>JAPDSC010023661.1:0-13959 GCA_026290005.1 Latrodectus geometricus
CCTCTGATAAATTTAACAATGGCAGAAGTGATAGAAAACAAATGGCAGAGAAAATGAGAAGTTCTTGTGGGTAGGTGAAAGTAAGTCTTCTCGACCGTATTGCTCAGACAGAGACAGTTACAAGAAATAAACTGCTCCACTTGAAGATCGCAAGAAATGACATCATCACTTCACCACAAGAGATTTAGTCCTTTAAAATCACCAAGCTCTAGGATAGTACTCCACTTTTCTGTGTGGAAATCAGAATTTGCTTTTGATAATGCATAAATCTTTCGAATTTAAAAGCTAGATTTTACAATACATTCTAATGACAGGAAAGATAATAAGATAATGTTGTTAAAATTACCAAATATATCCTCACGCAACGATGCTCAAAGATATATATAGATTTATATTTAACTACCAACCAAGTTGTAGCTTTCAGTGTAAACATAGTTTTAAAGAAAGATTAAGCATGCAGAAAACAATAATTATTATCTACTTAAATATGTATTCAAAACATTACTGTTCAGTGTAAAATAAAGTTACCGTATAAATCAAGTATAAAACAAATGGAATTAAGTGCTTAACACTTGAAATTCCTTTCATCTACGAAACTGAAGTGAAGTTGGGACTCATTTCATTCTCATTCAAAAGCATTTCCGATCGGTGACGCATGGTCGTAAAATAATTTTTTTTTAAGTATCGAAAAAATAGTAAATATTTCTATTTTTTTTTTTAAAAAAATAACACTTGGAATGTATAAAAAAAAGGAGAAACCATGTCAAAAGAATTTATACTTACTCTTAGCAATTAAGTATAGATAACAATCTTAAAAGGAAGGGAGGGGCAATCCATGGGGGTTTCTTTTATGAAAAGACAATTTTAGAGCAAAATGTCACATCGCTTAAATTAAAATCATCGTGGTAAAAGGAATTTTAAAGTAATTGAAACCAATGTTATTTATAGTTTAATTTAATTTCAAATACTATAATTAAAAAAATGAGATGGGCAGGGCATGTAGTAAGAATGAGCCCAGAACGAACAGCATTAAAAGTTTTTAATGTAAATTTCTCGAATAAAAGACCAAGAAGAAGGCCCAAAAAAAGATGGAAAGACTGTGTGGAAGAGGACTTTGCCATCCTAAAAGTAAAGAATTGGAGATCAATTGCTGGGAGAAAGGCAGATTGGGAAAAGCTTCTGGGGAAGGCCCAGACCCACAAAGGGCTGTCGTGCCAATGCTGCTGATGATGATAATTAAAATTGCAAAATATAATCGTTTCTTTCATTTAAGTAAAAGAGAAACATTTTAATATATGTTTTAATGCAATCCCATAATCCGATCTCACGTCAATCCTGAAAGAAAATTCGAAGGATAAATTAACTAAGAATTTAATTTATTTTTTAAATAACATAAATATATTTCAGATGTTATATATAGGTTTTTATTTTAACAGATCCATATAAGCCGTTTCTGAAAATTCTTCACAAGGCACTCATCTTGTCAAAAGTAAAGAAAAACAATTTTTTCTTTGGAAGGTTATTTCACACAATGATTGTAATCAAATTCTTATTCATTTGAAAACATATTTTCTATTCTTATGGCCATTCCTCCAACACAAAATTTGAAATTTTATCTTAAGTCAATCGGGAGCTGATTGGTTGAGTTCAGTTTATCATTCCTAAAGATCTCAATCCAGGAGGTATTAAGAGTCACTGTGATCTAGTAAATGAAAATAATTGAAATTTTATCTTTTGTGCGATAGGTTGGATTCGGGAGCAGAAATTCTCTTAAAATTATGTGAAAAAATTAACGAATAAACTCTTCTGGAATCACTCTATTCTTTCATTCTGAAGATAGCAATGGCGTCTATTAAAAGGAAATCGTTTTTGTTCAGAAAAATTGTAATGATGCCATCTAGTGGCAGGACATGCCAAATAATTTAAATATACGTTTTTCCAGATATATTTTTTCTTGCATGGTGTTAATAGGACTAGGAAAAATATTCTTTAAGGAAACTGAAATTGACGCCATCTAGTTACGTAATGTGTAGTGAAATAGATGAAATCAACGAAGTGCTTTTCCCTCGTATTTTTCGCTTAGTAATCTAGACCTAATAATAAAGTCACACAAAACGAAAGAACTTTCTCTAAGAAAAATTGAAATGATACCATTTAGTAACGTGATGTGTAGTAAAATATATGTCATTTCTCCTAAAAATTTTTCTTAACCAGTTTACTCAGAAATGTATGAATGAAGTTCTAATGCGTTTAACAAACTTCAAATAACATAATAGTATTCATAGGTATTAGTTTTTTGTCGCCATTTTGTGGTTTTAGACATATTCTATTAATTTTGCTACTATACCTTTACTTTTCTCCTATCATGATAACAGAACTCATTTTATCAAGAACTTTTCTATCTTTACAGATATTAGTGGACCATATTCTTTCATTTTTTGTCATTGCACACTAACATCTACATTTTCGTTATTCCTATGAGCTGAAAACTAAACAGCTGGTTCTCGACAATCCGACCATCACGTGGTTATCTCACTTCGCCATCTTGGATTGCATGCTGTTCACACATTCAGTTGCACTCGTACACTGATAATTATGTGATATCCAGGCTGAAAGAAATCCCTGGCGAAAGAAAGTATGTACCAATCAGATTAAAATTTGTTTTTCAAGAGACATTTACGTAGGAAGGTACCTTAAAAATATGTAATTAGGACTAAACACATGCCTTTTGTGTGACGCAGATAAAATAATAAGTATTCGAGCCTTTTAAACACCTTCATTCTGCAAAAACTGATTCATTTTCTGTAGTTCAGCAATTGTTAAAGCAGCCGATTTACAGATATGTATAGTATGAAGAAAGTTTTAATTGTTTCGCTTGTGGTTTGTGTCCTTCTGTGCCAAGTGGAAAGTAAGTCAAAAAGGTTTTATGATTTAGATTTTTTGTTTTTAATTTTTATGATTGTTTTGGCTTTATGAAAATTGCATATTGCGGACCTGTTTCAAGAACAAATTCGGAAATAAAATAATGTGCAAAATGAGTCGAATCATTTTTTTAATATTTTAATTTCTATTTATTCGAAATATACGCTCATTTTAGTAACAATTCTGAAAATAATGTAAAAATGTAAAATAAATTTTTACTTTCTAGTATGTTCTGCGTGATAGTTTTCTCGTTTGATTGTTATATTATACCCTGAATTTTAAGACATTAACAAAAAATGGAACACACTCAAAAAATAAACAAGAGATGTCAAACTCATCAACAATACTATAAGAGCTATCAGTACAATTTAAATTGTCTTATAAACGAATAATTTTAAATGTCAAGAGGTTGAATTCAAGATTGGATGGAATTCAAATAAGAAGATTTGAGCAATCCATTTGTTTTAATGTCTCTCTTGAAATAGTCTGTTCCATCTTTGTCCAATCATTTAGAATTTTCAAGGATACATTGTTTATAGAGATGATCGTATACCAAAATGAAAAATATGCTGGTTTACCATCACGCAGGAATTGTATGTTCTACCGCAATGTAAACTAAAAATCGAACAACAATTATATTCTGATAAAGTTGGACATTTTACATGAAAGCAATATATCTTCTGTTGTTGTCGTGTGCCAGCCAGGCTGGCAATAAGGGGTCCGCTGCTCCACTTTTTAAATTGAACCGCAATTTAGGTTGGAGTCCGACTTCCTCAGTACACACATGCCATAGGTACCCGTTTATAGGGTAGGCAACCATTCACACACAAAGAAAGGACAAAGACAAGAAAGAGAGAGAGAGAGAAAGTACATCCATGCCCGAGCCAGGATTCGAACCCAGGCCCCACCCATCTGTAGTCAGTTACGCTAACCACTAGGCAGGTTGGGCGGCAATATATCTTCTAAAGTTTACTATATAGGCGTTTGATCAAAACGTACGGTTTCTAGACCGAAGGCTTACACCAAACTTGAACTGAATTTTCGAAATGACCTTGAAGTGGGAATTTTCAGATATGTGTGGAAATACTGTTCACGTATGTAACCACCATACTCTCTTTCGTAAACCTGCCATTATTCAAGAGCAAAACAGCAGTATGAGTTTATCCTCCTTTTTCATCAAACAATTAGTCATGAAATCTACAAAGAACATAAATCGAATACAGTTAGGATAAGTTAAATGATGAGTTATAACTTATTGGAGAAAGAATGCAACTTTTTCATATGCAGAAGTTTTCACTTTATCTCATACCAAATATCCATTTGTAGTACCTCTGAATAGTTCTAGTGTAATTGCCGGGAACCATAGCAACATTTCTGCTATCGATGTTAGTGATTGGCATTGTTTTCCTAATATAATATTTTGTTTATTTAATTTAGTCACTGTATTTTCGGTCAAGGCAAGATGGCGAATGTAAACAAGTTGCTTATGAGATCAATAATCTTATTCTAGATCATTTGTTTTGCCATTATATTTATGTCAGGAAAAAAGAGCAATTAGAAATCTAAAATTAACCATCGTCATATTTTCCTATTCTTTAGACAACAATATTTCCTGTTTGGAAAGATGAAGCATTAGAAATAAACAACAAACCATTAGTCTTTCTCCCTGTATAAAAGTGTTTGAAGTTTTGCACGAAAGCTAATAAAAACGAACTATCGGTTACTATCTTCATTTTCAACTCTTTCGATACCAATGTTGATGAGTTGGCAAAGGAAAAAACTAATAACAATTAACCATAAGCCCCTTTCTCTATCTTCTTGACGACAAGGTTAATTCTTTTTCCAACGAAACAGTAGTTATGATAATATATTTTGTTCCATTTGAAGTCAAATCTCTTCAATCAGAAATTCCCGCCAATTTTAGTCCTTGTATTTTTTCATCAGCTTACAAGAATTTTACTTCATTGTACATTAGTTCTTTTCAGAAATTTATATGTGTCCATGTGTTGCTAAATTATTAAATATGAAATATAATTTTGTATTCAGTTTATTGAAATACATTGAACATTCTATCATTTGTTGTTTAAATAGTTTTAAATTGCAAAGTTATGTATCAAACATGACATTTTATTGCGTTATAAGCTCAACTGCATATTTTAGCATTAATACGAAAAAAATTTGCATCAGTTTTTTCTATTTCTGAATAATAATAAAAGCATTTATTAAGTAATATTAAGAAAATAAATATTGATTTAAATATAAAAATATTTTTTCTTTATTTAAAATATTTAAAGTGTTTTAAGATTTTCATACTTATATTTGGAATGTCTTTAAAGCGTTCACCAACTTCAAGAAATAATATATAAGATTATTATTTCTTTAGGTTTCGAGAGCGAAATCATTTTTAAATGTTTACATTTTAAAAATTTATTGTTTCAATGTAATTTATTCGTGTGGAAATTTCTCGAGTTACATTTCTAGATGAACAGTAATTACAGTTTTAAATTATTGGCATATAATTTATCAGTGTGAAAATTTCACAAATTATGAATATGATTATTCATAGAAAATTGGATAGTCATTTATTTTAAATTATGTTATAGTTGATTTAATTTAATTTATTAAGAATTTATTTGTAAGCAAGGTTACATGTTATTATGACAACAAATATGCTTTGAAATAAACATTTCTTTTATGCCGAACTGATTTTAATTGAAATTTATTTTATTTTTTTACAGGAAGTTATGGTAAGTACACATTTGACTATATTTTGTAATCAAAATTATATTCTTATAGTTTCTTTTAAAAATTGGAAGGAAATTAAAATAATTATAAAAAAAATATATCCTAATTCTCACATCATTTCACTTTGAATCCATTTATAAGACTTGTTTATTTGTATTAATTTTCCACTTAACTCTTTTTTTACAGCGGATTTATCAAGTAAGTACAATGCTTTCATTGCTTAGATTTTCTTAAAATTAAACAGATATGTATTAGATTAGTAATTATGATTGTTTTTATCTATAAATATTTGTTTCTTTGAAAAAAGGATTTCATGAGATTCTTAAGTACCTAGAAAAATATTAGAAAGTTCTTTTTGGTATTTATTTGAAAAGGAAATTATCGTTAACGGTATTTTGGAATTAATATTAAGTAGTATCATTCAGAGGTAATATATATGCCTTGCGTTATAAGAATATATATAAAAGCAGATATACAATTTAAAATAGTATTTGCGAAGATGAATGAGTTGCCAAAACAATATAAGCCACTTCAATCGTAATTAAATGTTGTTTTCTGTCAATTTTTTTGTAAAGTGCTACTTTATTAATTAATAAGGAATTTAAAGATTCTCAAAAACCAGAGGTATAAAGTGTATTTGAAAATTCACATGTAAGTTACTTTCAGACAGGAAAACTTTCGGTCCGAATAAAAAAAATAATTCATTGATATATCGATAGAGGGCGCTGCATCGAAATGAATAGAAAAATTCGAAACTTTTACTTCTCTTCATACGTATACTTTATAAGTTATCAATACATGCTTCTTCACTTTCAATCTGTGGGATACAAAAATTAACTTCTAGTCAGGAATGTTGTACAAAGCCACAAATCAAAGCTTTGTCAATTGGTAACCTAGATGCTTTTTACTTTATGTTGAAATATTTTGTGTATCAGTTTATCATATCAAACTAAAACGGGCTGTCTCAATGCGATGAATTTTATAGATCTCCGACAGTAGTGAAAAATAAATTTTTGAGTAGAAAAATTTGAAAATCGTGTGACCATAAACTGCTGGATTATGAGACTGTTACACCGTCATGATGATATTTGTTGTACAATTATATAGCAATGAAATTAATAACTGATTAATTTTACAAAACAATTTTGGTTATATAGACTCTATGAAACCAGCAAACAGAAGAATCACATCTTCCAACAATAGCAGCACTTATGTACTTGAACATTGAATCCAAAAGATACTGAATAGCATGTGCAAGTACAGCGTCAACAGCATAGTAATGAACAATGATAACTTACGTATAGTGACCGATCAACGATGTTCAGCAGTTTGTTGTCGGATGTTTGCTCTTGACGAAAAGTCTGCAGAGCATGCTGAATAGGGCAGGAACTGAATATTTTCAGTCTCAAGGAAAACGTCTGGAAATATATGCTGATATGAATTATTCAGCTGAAAAAAAAGTATTTCCAAGGTTTGAATAAAGGATAGAGTAAGGCTTTGAAACAACAAACATATGAGGCTATTATTCGAATTGCTGTCATTACGTGACCAGACATGACTTAAGTGACACCTCATTAAATCGCTCCAGTCGATGGCCATAAAGTCAAATATACACTTGTAACATACACTACTGGCCATTAAAACTGCTACACCAAGAAGGCGACATGCTACAGACGTGAAATTTATACGAAAGGAAGATGCTGTGATATGAAAATGCTTAGCTTTTTAGCGCATCCAGACAAAGCAGGCGCCAGTAGGGACACCTACATTGTGCTTAAATGAGGAAATTGTTCAGCCGGTTCCTCATACACGAATTGCATTTGAACGTTGCTGCCTGGTGAAAAGTTGTTGTGATGCCTCTTGTAAGAAGGAGAAATGCGTACCAGCACGTTTCTGACTTTGATAAAGGTCGAATTGTAGCGTACCGGGATTGCGGTTTATCTTATCGCAGTATTGCTGCTCGCGTCGGTCGAGATCCAATGACTGTTAGCAGTAAATGGAATCGATGGGTTCAGGACTGTAATACGGAACGCCATGCGGGATCTCAACGGCCACCTATCACTAACAGCCGAGAAGAAACGCATATTATCCGCATGACCATAATGGTTCGTGCAACCACGTCACGAGCCGTGAGTCAAGAAACGGGGTCGTTTGGAAGACAACAAGTGTCTGCACGAACAGTTCGACAACGTTTGCAGCAGCATGGACTCTCAGCTCGGAGACGTCATCTTTCCAGATGAACCCAGGTTCTGTGTACAGCATTGTGATGGTCGCATCCGTGTTTGGCGTCATCGTGGTGAACGCACACTGGCAGCGTGCATTCGTCATCGTCATACTTGGCCATCACCTGGCGTGATGGTATGGAGTGACATTGGATACACGTCTCGGTCACCTCTTGTTTGCATTGACGGTGCTTTGAACAGTGCATGTTACATTTCTGGTGTGTTACGACCCGTGGCTCTACCCTTTATTCGAGCCCTGCGAAACCCTACGCTTCAGCAGGATAATGCCCGATCGCATGTTGCCGGTATTGTACGGACCTTCCTTGATACGGAACATGTTCGGCTGTTGTCCTAGCCAGCACGTTCTCCAGATCTTTCACCAATAGAAAACGTCTGGTCAATGGTTGCCGAGCGACTGGCTCGTCACCAAACGCCAGTCACTACGGTTGATGAACTGTGGCATCGTGTTGAAGCTGCATGGGCATCTGTACCTGTACATGCAATCCAATCTCTGTTTGACTCAATGCCTAGGCGTATAACTGCTGTTATTACTGCCAGAGGTGGTTGTTCTGGGTTCTGATTTCTCAGGATCTATCCAGCCAAATGTTTTGAAAATTTAATCACTTGTTATTTCTAAAATAATATGTTTGTCTAATAAATATCATATTGTTATCTGCATTTCTTCCTGGTGTAGCAATTTTAATGGCCAGTAGTGTATATATTGCTCACTGTGCCGTCAAACATGGATAGGATCATCCTGGTGTCATAAATAAAACTGGAAAATTTGTTTAGAAACATGAAATTTTGGCATTTCTTTCTTCAGATTCGTCATTAACCACACCATTGAAAGTCTACCAATAAAAAATTCAACTTAATGCACAGCCAAAATCATAATCAAATAATTTTCAGTTCATGGTGCTGAAGACGCCGTCTAACTGTGAAGGAAAACGCTTATTGTCTTGCCAACGATTTCATTTTTGATAATGAATTCATAACGAGGTTGAAATATCTGATATTTATCTTATGCAGTTAACATGTCTGTCTTCTCGATTGTTGGTGATGGAGGGACCTACAACATTCTGTATCACCATTATGAATCCACCGATGCCATATTTTGCAAAGATACATGGTATCTCGACCAACATATTTTATAGTAAACTGCAATATCAGTAATCTAAGAATCGAGCTTTATTAAATTATGGATTAACTCAACATCTTATTACTTTATAGATAATTTTTTTTTCACAAATATATTATACACATATTAATCATACGAGTGATTAATTATTTTGTTGTTGAATATTTCCAAACATTAATTGTTCTAAATCAAGATTTGTCTAAAAATAATCGCATTAATTACAGTTTATTTTTTTCGGATGATTTGAAATCACCTTACAAAAGTTTAGCATTTGTATAACTTTTTTTTTTTTTATTATTTTTCAGGTAAACAGCTCTCTATGGCGAAGAACCTTGCCAAGTCTATGAGTAAGAACTATTTATTTTTTAGAACATATTTTTATTTACTTTTTGCTCTATAAATTCAAAGACGATAATTGAATAAATATAAATTCGTTATAAGAATAGATTTCGTGATATATTTAGAACGCTATAAAAATTCATACTGAAGAAAATGAAGTTACCTGCGAAATAATCTAATCATCTAAGCTTAAAAAATGTTAAATAGTTTTTCACAAGTCAAATTCCTTAATATTATCCTTATAAGTTTGTTATAATGAAGCAGTACCTAATTATTACTTTTCCCTAAGGGTGAAAAAATAATCTTTACATTTTCACTGCTTTAAAATTTAAATTTTTTTATGCGCTGGAGACTACTTTATTCATTGCTGTTTTTATTCGTCAAAATAGGTTTTGTTCAAAGTAATGTTTTGACGCATTCTCTAGTGATATGTAAGACAATCTATTTATAAACAGAATATTGACTCTTTCGATGAAACATTAAGGTCAATAGAATCGAAACTAGAACTTAATTCGCAGATGCTTAGATTTTTGAAAGATTTTAGTTGGAAAACATGAATTCTCGCTTATTTAATCTTCATTCGAATCTTTAGAATGCTCAATAAAAATAGCCTGAGTATTTCAACTCAAGACTTCGACAAAAAGAATGGACATACAACTTCATTCTTATTTTAAAATTTATTTCAATGCACTTCATTACAGTAACTTTCAATATATGTAAGTATGGTTTTAAATTGAAGTTCAACATTAATTTGAAGTGATTAGTTCTTGAATATTAAATTAATGCAATTAGAGGAATGCCCTTTTTTGGCTCTACTGTTGTGCCAAAATGAACAAACTTAACGATCTTTATTTATTGACGTGCGCCAATTACTCATTAGGAAATAACATTTTAGCTAATTTCACTATGATAATTCTGTTGTTGTTGTTAATGACACTTGGCGACGCCAAGCCCGCCCGTCACAGAGACTAGACGAATGAAGTCAGAGAGGGAGCGTCTTTCGTTTTTTTTTTTAATAGAGCACCCTCATTCGAAGGAAGTACAACTTTTGGCTCATTGATGGCAGCACCACCTGAAACTTCCAATTTAGAGATTGAAACCAGTGAAGACCCAAAGCCTGGCTGCAACCACCCCCAGAGGTATTAATTTGTTATGGGAACATGGAGGACATTGTGACCCTATGGATTTAACGTGCCCCATTCGCCATTAGTGAACACGACGGATCTTCGGCTAAGCCGGGATTCGAACTCACCACCTTTTGGTAACGAGAATGACGCCCTTACCAACCAATCCACCGCGGCCTGATAGTTCTAGAGAACTAAATCAAGAAAATTTGATTCTATAAGATTAAAAAAAAATATATATTTTCCTCATTTGCATTCTTAAAAATTATATTTTGTGTTAACTTTGTCATTCAAAAATTAAATTAAATCATCTAAATCAACTACTATATGTAATGTTGTTAGTATTAATATTTCCTCTTATCTCAAACGTCAATGAAGTACAGCAAGAGAAATAATGCCACGTTACTATAGCAGGTGTTGAACAACATTTAGAAACGTATGGTTTTAAAAACGTGGAATGTATTACATTAGTAAAAGTCAATTGTCACAAGGTTTCACACCAAAAGAATAGTTTTCTTTGTGAATTGCTTATAAATTGTTGCTGTTAAAACGTGCCGTGACTAAAGTAACGGTACTATTAAAAATAACTATGAAAAAGCCTTACAGTGGTATATCAATTGATTTGGGTGCCTAAAAATTAGGGTGCAATACTTCCTTCTATGAAATAGTCAACGTTGACGATGCAACAGAATATCTGTGTAACTGAAAGAGAAAATTAGTAAAAACATGAATTAGTAATCCCACATAATAATAAATGAATATAATACTTATATTTATAAACAAAAAGAAATAAAAAACTTCTCACACACATTAATATATATATTGTTAAAAGTTTTCTTTGTAGTGAGAGAAAGTGATACTGCAGAATCAAAGATTAGTTTTCCTCTAAACGAAGACTTTGTCCATAGTCACAATGACTTCGAGGCTTTTATACTGGCTTCAGAAACAAATGCAGTTTTCATAACACAGAAATTAAACAAAGCAACTTTCAGAGACTCGGTTATCTAACTGATCGACTAATTTCAACTGGTTAAACGTTCGAATAAGGCCGATATTTACATCCCTTTTAAGTAGTTTCTAGAACACTCCTATTTAAAGATTTCGAGAATATTCCTATAATAATTCTATGATATGGCTATCCTATCTACTCGAAATTTCGAAAACGTTAGCTTATATTTAGGCTCCAAAGAAGTCCTCAAATAATGCCGCTAAATTGCATAGATTTTATGGACTTACTTGTCAAGTCTATAAATCGCTGTTTCCCCAGAATCAACATTATTTAAACAATTATTTTAGAAACGAAATGGAACTAACACACTAAAATAAGTTATTAGACAGAAATACAGAGCAGACTCTTATTTATACTATTCATATTTTTTTAAATAAAAGATTTATATGAATGTATTCATACATGTCTGTTTAGATAATTACATATTAATGTGCACATATATATGCGTGTGTATCTTCCGTAAAAATTTTTTCTTGATATTTTTATTTTATGATTTATAAGGCAACAAAATATACCAGACATTTTTTTAGTATTTTGTGCTAATTCAGGTTCGACATCACTACTTATGTACTAATTCTTACTTATGTTCTTTAAAAGCACCCTAAGTACTTGCACCTTAGCTTGATCCTGAATTTTTAAGTAACAAACACGTTGACTACATTGTTTGGAAGGTAAGAAAACATCTTAAAACTCTTAAATATATTGCAATTAGAGGCTGGGGAGAAGAGGCTTCAACATTCAGGACTTCATATCTCGCGCTCCTGGGACTTATTCTTGAATATGGCTTTCCAGTCTACTTCTGTGCCTAAAATTCCAATTTGAAAAAATTAGTACAAATTCATCTGAGTGCAGTTCAGATAATTGCTGGACTGAAGAGGAGATGTCTTTAAGAGATTGTCTTCTTTGAAGCTGACTTTGAGCCTCTTCAAATTCGAAGGCAAGCCAGCCGTGTAAAATACTATAGTTAACTGTTTACTTATGTCCCTCAAAACAATACCTCAAAATATCTAGGTATTTGGGAAAACCTCCAGAGACTCCAGAAAAAACAGCCATTTTTCTCAGGCATCGTTTCAAAATACTTTTGCTAAAGATGTTGAACCATTTTCTCTTTTTCCTGCATGACACAAACAGAAGATTTTTCAAAGATTCATTTTCGACTTTTCTTCTTCCATCGAGGTAAAGGATACTGTTCTAGAACATCTTCGACAATTAGCCTCGGAGGTCATAAATAATATCCATAGAAGAGATATTAAATTGTATACTAATCGCAGTAAAACTGATAGACTTGCAGGCAGAAGCATTTATATTGAAACATCCCAAAAAACGTTTACTTTAAAACAACGTAACCCAGACAATTGTTTCATTTTTTGATGTGAATTACTAGCACTGGATGTGGGACTTGAAGCCATTCTGAAAGAAAATGATTCTGAAAATCTTTGGATTTAAGCAGATAGGAAAGTTCAATGGAACATCTTAACCACTGGGCCGTATTGATAAGACAGGCGTATCTGTTCTTCTCAAATTGTAGCATATCTCAATTCAACATGATATTCATTTCGAGTTGATCCCATCTCATGTGGATCTCTTTGGTACTGAGAAAGAAGAATGCTTAGCTAAGGAAGGATGCTGTCCACCAGCTACTACATTTGATGAACTGACTTACCTAGAACTCTAATCTCAGACGAAATACATAAACAGGTGGAATTTGCTAGTGCCCACCATTAAAGGTTGATATAGGGCTAGTAAGCCGGGACTGTCGTTAGTTCTTCCATGCGAAAGAAAGACCAATACTTGCCTCTCGCTCCATGCCAGTGGCAACGTGAAATTTCTTACTTATTTCCAAGGTGTATCCTCTTTGTCCAAAGTGCCACCAACATTAGGCTTCGAATAATCACAATTTAAGTTATTTGAGCTTTCATTGGTAGGAAATTTACTCCTATCCCCTCATTGTTTTTGATTTTTTATTCTTCAATAGATTTATGGACCTAGCCCGACTCTATCAGACTATTGGACATGAGTAACAACAACAGCAAATTAACATTCGTAAATTTTCGATGCATTTGCTTATACGTAACTTATATTTTAAGACTGAATAATTGCAAGTCATAAATATTATTTACAGTATAAGTCCCTCTAATTTTATAATTTTCTTTACAGCCGAATACTGGTCTTCAATGGTTAATACTTTCATTAATACTTCTGGAGCCAATCAGTTTGGAGATTTTACCATAAAACCAGATATGAAAAGTAAGTGAATGTATAAAGCTTCTGTTATTATTTACAAGGAATTCTCTTAGTTAATTTTGCATTTAAATGCGATGATTTTTTATGTGTCTCTTTTAGGGTTACTGTAGTATCAAGATCTCGCAAGTTCGATTTTTCGAGAGAATACTGATTGAAATTATTTTTGCTTCTTTCTCTTTTTTTTCAGTTCTTACTATAGTCCACTCTCTCTCTCTC
>JAPDSC010023681.1:0-26505 GCA_026290005.1 Latrodectus geometricus
TTCACTTCAGGAAATGTAGTGAAAAATTAGATTGACATACGAAGTTTTGCAAGATATGAAAATTATAAAAAATGAAGCAAGATCAATAATGTTTTTTTTTTTCCGCGTAACACATAGCAGGCATAAAGGCTGATTTAAAAATTCAAAAAACATGTTATTTTAGTTTACTTATATAAAGTCAATGACAAAAACAAAAGCCAAAACTCATTTATTAGATGTTTTAATTGCAATTCGAATTTGTATATGGCATTTTAGAGGAAAGATGCACATAAAAAAATCAACAATTATCAAGAATATTTACACAACTTTCTGATAAAAATTAATTACTAACTTCAATTAAGGAATTTTTATTTATGATATATTACTTTTTTGTGAGATTTTAAGTTGTAATTCTTTTATATACAAGATTTTTAATTTCTAAAAATCTTTATTTTTTGTAGCTATCAAAGTCTGGAAGCCAATCTGTATACTTACGTCATGTTGATCTTAACAGTGCAGGGACTTATCGCTGTGAAGTGTCGGCAGAAGCTCCAGAATTTCAAACAGTTGAAGCTGAAAAGCCAATGAAAGTTTTCGGTAAGAGTTTTTAACTATAACACAATGCACCAAAAATTTATCTAAATTGAGATGAACCTACACCTTTAGTAATAATTTTCGTTAGTAAAAATAAATAATAAAAATCTATAGTAAAAAAAATCATAAAAATTGAAGTAATAAATTTCAATTTTCGTGATTTTTGTAATTATTTATTGCTAATATTTCATTTCAAAATATTTTCTGACAGTCGAAATATTTTTGGCATTTGATTGATTTTTGCTTTAAAAGTAAGTGGCATAATAGATAATCATATAAAAATATTTTAAATTTTAAAAAAAGACCTTGTTAAAGCAACTTATTTTCATAAATAAGTTTATTATTTGCTATTATAAATGATATAAGTAATAATAATAATATATATATATATAATAGGATTAATGTCTAATGAATGATAATTATTAATTTATGCATCATGGATAAAATGCTAACTATATGCATCGTATAAAAAAGCTTTTTCGTCCTTCCTGTGCTAATCTACTCCTATTTCCATTGAAACAAGAGTCGGTGTTGTTTGATATTTTTTATACTGACATGAATGCAAACTATTAATCACTTTTAATATAAAATTTCCTGTATTGATTTCTTAGCGAAATTAGTTCCAATAAGCATTTTTGTACTTAGAAAAGGCTAGTTTAAAGAAAAAGAACAAGATTGAATGAAAAGAACTATAATATTCAATAAGGTGTTCAAGAAATTTAAAATTTCTGTTACCTTTGATAGGAGAAACCACGAATGTGAATATACGTTTTTTAAAAGTAGTAAAAAATTGTAAATTTGCGAAAATGTGTTTTGAAATTTTGCGTCAAGATTAAACAGGAGACAAAAAATTTCTTTTAGATGAAAACCTGAAAAGAATATTTCATTAAAATATCTCGAAATCTTTAATAACTTTTTCAATATTTCTTTAAATGATGCCTTGCATGAATGAAATAACGCGTCTATGAGATATCATAAAACTGGATAAGAATTCCTAATGGCATTAACATAATTGAGTTCAAACTAACTTTATAAAGTAATAAATTTCAATTCAAATCAACGTTTTTTTTTTACAATAGGTACCTTCTATTATTTCCTGTGAAAATTTAATTTTAATACGTAAAATAGAAATTTGTCGTCTTTCTGATTTTTATAAAGTTCAGTTAGTATTTTCGCATACGTATTTTAGTCTAGTAAATATGCTTACTTCTTTTTTTAACTTTACACTTCCATTCAATATTCATTAGATTAAAAATACTGTACTTATTTTTATTGTAAAAATAAAATTTAACTATTAATTTTTTCATGAAATTCTTTTTCAAGAATTGAATGAGTTTATTTGTTGCATAACTACAAAAAGAAAAGGTATGAGAATATTGAAATATAAATTCCTTTTTTAAGTTCATTGAAATGGAATATTATTTTGAAATATATTTGCGATTCAAACAAATGTTTTGACGAATAAAAATTGCGTGATGCATATATGTTTGTGTAATTTACTTTTAATCTGGCTTTTGAGATTGAATTTGTTCCCAATAGGGATTCTAAACACAGAAGTAATTCGTTTTAAAAGTATTTCCATGAAAAATATACTTTATAAAATTATTATTATATAAAAGTTTTTCATTAAATTTCACATAGTATATACACTTTATTTCAAAATGTTTTACATACGAAAATATGAGAATTTTCATCTGAAGTATGAGAAGCAAATTACAGATAAAAAAGATTTCAAACCTATAATTTCTAAACAATATTCAAAACATATAAACATTTAAAAAATTAAATCCCTACATTTTAAGAATTTGCAAATAATTTTTATTAAATAAACTAAATTAATATAACATATTTTATTTAAAATTCACGCTGATATTTATATATGATACAGACTAATGATTAAACAAAAATGTATATGTAAATCGAAAATGGTAATATTTCTTTGGTAGTAAATACAATTTTATTGGGGTTAATGAAAAAACAAAGTCAATTGAGTGATTCCTTAAAATAAATTTGGTGTACTTTAATGAAAATTACCCTTGCAAATGAATAAAACAAACTCCGAGAAAAACAAGTTTAAATATGTAAACTATTAAAAAAAGGGGGAATTTGAAAACATTAAAAATTGATAATATTATTCCCTTCTATAATAATTAAATGATTAAAAATACACAAAATATAGCTTCTTATAATCATATATAGCTCATTATAAATCATTTATCTGAAGTATTTCCCACATTCTAATGAAAGACTTTCTTCATTTACTAGATTTTGTAATTTCTACTTAGGAAAATGTCATTCTAGTCTCATTTATTTTACTAACTAGAAATCTTAATGTCAATTTCGATGCTATCAGATTTCATTTGAATTTATAGATTGTCTTGTGGTTATGAGGAAAAACACGGTGATTCAAATAACGACTAAAAACAACAGTTTAGTGGATTATTGTTCATTATGGATGATCAATAATGTTCACTCTGGAGATCAAATTAAAAACTTTTACACTCTCTAATAGTTGTTTTTAAAAGCTCATCAGTCAAACATTTTAGTATATTCCTTAAAAATAAAATTCGTATTCAACTAAGTTGTAAACTAGTAAAAAGATAAAAAAAAAGCATATGAGATTAACAAGCTTTTATTGAGTGTTGGAAAAAATAATATAATATTATTATTTGATTGTATTATTACACAAAATTATGACAGAATTGAAATTATAAAAAAAATATTGATTAGAAAGAATGCAAGTTGACCTGTAAACTGCTGGTGTTACGGGAATGAAAGAGCGAGTTAATAAAGATTCAAGTCTAGGAAGGAATCTGGTGGATGATATAAATCTGCAAAGATTTAAAAATTAACGGATTCAAAAATCGGACTGAACGAGAGGAACGGCATTGAATTCCTATACTCACCAATAAGCGGCCACTCGCTGGAATCGGTAAAGCACAAACAGTTTCAGTGAAAGAGCAAGAGAAAGTGAGAATTTCAAAGCTTTACCAACTTTTTTTCTGAGACATCTTTCAATTACTTCGTTGAAGGAACTGGTTCTCAAGAACCAGTAGAAAGTATAACCCATCTCTATGATGTATCAATCATTTTAGTTTTATTTCTTTAAAATTATCACACAATTTAATTATATTATATTATTATCTGAACTACATATCAATAGAAATTTTACCTTTACTATCAATAAATAAGACTATAAACAGATAAAAAGTTGCTTTGAAAAATAGTTTTAATATAAAAAAAAATATTGAACACTATTTTTGATTAAACTGCCAAAAGCTATTATTTTTCAAGTTATTTGCTATACAGATAGTACTCTGAATTAAGACCTTTCATTCAGACAATAATGCCGCAAAAATATTCTAAATTTATTTATTCTATTGATTGTTAAGAAATTTGCTTAAATAACTTTGAAAATTCGCATACATATTCTATTCTAACATAATTTTTACTTCTTAAAATATTTTTTCAACCAGGAATTAATTTTTATTTTAAAAAATTGATTTCGTTAATTTTTTCGATATAAGAAACTGAGCTTTCTTAGTCTTAGCAAGATTATTTTTTATTTACCATGTATTTGAAATAAGTTTAACGTTAATTTTAAATACATTGCATTCTAGTTTTACCAACAGAAGGACCAACCATTACGGGTGGTCGCTCTAAATATAGAATTGGGGATACTGTTTCTGTAAATTGTACATCATCAAAATCAAAACCAGCTGCCACTCTACGATGGTATATTAATGATGAATTAGTAAGTATTACAGCTTTTAATAATTATTTTTATCTTTTTTTTATTCCTAAAATATGTACTTAAAATTATACATAGAATTTGTAATTATAATTTGTTAGCTATAAAATAATTAATCAATAATTATACCTTGTAAATGATTTTATTTTTATTTTTAAATTATTTACAAACTTTAATAATATTTTTTGCAGATAAGTTAGCATGTAATTTTAATATAAGATTAAAATTGCACACATACATATGAATACAACAAGTACATTTTAAAAGTGAAAATTAATTGTAATCATTTTTAAATTTATGTAAGCACGAAAATCATAAAATTCCTTTTTAAAATTATTTAACTTTTACTTTCTCCGAAACGAAGACTTTCAATCTTTCCTTATCTATTTTGTAAATGTTTATATTTAAATATTTTAAACACTAGGTAAAATAATAAAACTTTATCCCTTTCATTTTAAGATTTAATATAATTTTAAAATAGCTTGAAAAAATAATCAAGAATTTATAAAAAAAATGGTAGTAAATTTAATTTAAAGATTTGCAGATTTTGGAAAGCTAACTAATATAAATTTACATGTTAAAATATATAAAAACTGTTCATTCACTCTAATTTTGTTTCATTAAAAATATTCCTTTTAAATTTTCGCAAAATATGTATTTTAAAGTGAAATTAAATATTTAAACGCTCTATGATTTGAAGAAAAATAAAATACAATAGATTAAAACTATGTTTTGGATTTTCATATAAGCAATTTTTTATGTTTACATTGTTATTAAATCAGTGGTTCCACTATTTTATTTTTAAGCATTACAAAAGCAATTGCTCATAGGGAAATCAAATGTCATTTATTAAAAATCTTTGTTATAACTCATTTCGTATCTTATAATTTCAACTATATTCAAATAAACTTAAATTGTAACATTTGACGAACATTTTTTTTTGTTATAAAAATGTATTCATGTCATTTTTGCGTTAATGGGGAAAGTTTATTTACTATTGAAAGGCAAACAGTGATTTTAAATATTTTTTTATGATTTACAATTTCAGTAAGCAAAACTTTTTACCGTAATTAGATACTTGATTTATTGTTTTGACATAAATTGAATTTAGCCTTCTAATGTATTCCCATGATACATTAAGGAAGGAATGAAAATGCATAAAAAATGAGTCTATTACAAATTAGATTAAAATGAATATCATAATCTAAATTTCTAAAATGTATGAGGTATAGTAAAAATTTTATTTTCACTTATTTCTTGAAATATATTAATTAAGAGAAACTGATATTTGGCTGAAATAGATAATTAAATTAAATAATATGATATAAATGATAGTTTGATGATGATTAGACAGTTTTATGGCTTTCTCGGGAGAATAATTTCTGAAATTATAATGTTTCTAAGACTATAAATATATTAACGTATAATTTCCTTTTCTATTTAAAATTTAATAAATGGAAAAATAATTTTCAATATGCTCCTATCTAATGATTTATAAAATATACTTTCAAGGAGTAAATGTATTCATATTTAAGTAGAAACTTTTTTTACACAAATTATGTTAAATATTAAAAATTTAATTTAATTTGAAATAAGTTGAAATTCGTAATAATTTGAGTTAAATTAAAATAAAGAGAATGCTGCAATTCAAAGACTTTTTCATTTTGTTTTTTTTCAAAGATATTTATTATATTTTTAGCTTATTTTTACTTTAGCAAAAAAATAATAGGACTTAAATAATAGGGTTCTTGAAAAGCAAAGAATTATGTATATAAATATATATATAACAATAGCTATCAACAATCATGATTATAATTACTTTAAGATTAAACATATCCTTTATTAACAAATTTTGGTTTTTAAAAACAAGATACTAGAGCTCAGTATCTAAATCTTCAACTAGTAACTAGACCTCCGTGATTAAAATTTTTAAAGCCCTTGACTTTGATTCAACACAAGAACATCAACGTCTATACTTTTGAGCCACTTTTCACACTAGTGATATGAATAATTAAAGTCTACAGTATAATATAATTTAAGTCTACAAGTGTATTGAAAAAACGCTTAAATTGATAAACAACTTAAAATCTATGTTACTAGTTGCAAATCAAACTCTAATATCAAATGTGAATAGTCAAATATTATTTTTGACCAAAATATTTTTTAAGTTTTAAAAGAGGAATATCATAAAAGATATTTCAGTTTAATATTCGAAACAAAGTTTTGCTTTCATTAAGATCAATAAGTTCAAATAATCGCTAAATAGAATTACAAAAAATGTTTTCTTGAAGTTTTGAAAATCAGGAATTCAATAGTAATAAAAAAGTTTCCTAGATTCTATTACCTACATTGTGACATATAACTTGTTCTAATAATACTATACTTATGAATAATATATAAGTATGCTATAAAATCATTTTTTTTTCGTAATACTAAAATAGATGAGAGATTAGTTTTAAATTAACAAAAGATATATTTATCAAAGCATTGAATTAAAATTTCGGATCAGCAATTTTTCAGATAACAATTAATTTATTGTTATATAGAGTGTATTTCAAAACTTAACGGTTTGAATTTTCCGTCTTTAGAAATTCGAAAAATTGGAATCATAGGACTTGGTATTAAAGAAGTTTCGAATTTCAACATTGAGATGTTTCCAATTTCTATAAGATACTAAAGAAGTTCAGAGTCTCAAAATTCGTTTAGCTTTTTGCGATTTGATTATTTCACTATATCATAAGCTAATTATAATTATGTTTGAAAAATTCCTTTGATACAGGCCACTCCAGAAAATGAGTTGGAGCACTCCACCACATTGCACTCGGACGGCTTAGAGACTTCGAGTCTCAATCTGAGATTCGTTGTCAATGAACTCCACTTCAGGCGAGGGAACATGAAGCTGAAGTGTACGGCCACCATTTCTAGGGTTTACACTATGAGTAACGAGGAGCTTGTGTTTGGCACTGGTCTGCATCAACAGACGTCAGGACTCCACATCACAGAGAATATGAGTCACGGTAAGTAGCCGGGATTTCACTACTATCTGTCTACCAAGAAAACAGCACCTTCAGTATGTCTGCGTTTGTTTGTTGCCATAAGCAAGTTTCGATCGGAAAAGCCAAAAGAAAGTCAACAATTTTGGTTTACCTAAAGGTTTGTGAATAACCTGAAATACGTCCTAAAATACCACCATCCAAACATGCGCTACTCTTATTGGAAACGAGCAGCTCATGTTTCTAAAGCAACAGTCATTAATTAGACTACATGAGGGAGCTATTCTTGGTATAGATAGACCTCATCATCTAGTATAAATGTTATCTCCCTATATATCTCTGAATTTTCTTAATCCACTGTATCACTATTTTAAATTTATTTAAATACTTCTAAAAAAGCGGATTACGATTGTATTATAACCGTAATCCGTTTTGTAGAATACTTCTTTTTTTCATTACATATCCAACATACGTTTATAAGTTTAACATTATTTCGATGCAAATAAATTACAACATTTTTGCTAAACAGCATCATTTTCAAAGAAGAATACTGAAATATTTTCTCTCCACTATCTTAAGAAGAAGCCTCTATGCGTTCGAGACATCTTATTATTTAAAATTCAATATTTACTAACAAATTTAATATTTATTAATTATATAAACACAAATATTTAGTTACAGTAAAATATTTGCGTAATCAGTTAAGAATTTCGTAACACGCAGCAATTATTTGCACAACATTCTTGTAAATTAACTCAACCGTTACTTATAAATAATTCTATAGTTGATGGATAATAATAACTGAAATTGCATTTGTTTTTTATTTAATCTGGAACAGATTAAGTAAAAGTTTTTTTCCCATGCCACACACACGCACTCTGATAATAAACTAATCTAAAATAGGTAATAAAGTTACATAATATTAGAATCTTGTCTTACTGGTTGTTTAATTTTTTAATCACAATCAGGGAAAGGTATTTCAATTTTCAAAATAATTATAGTTCTTTTAAATAGATCAAATGTTTATGAGCATACAATTTAATTGCACTGAAATAAAAATAAATTTATTTGGAAATAATTCATAAGAAATAGTGAATTAATGAAGAGTGTTATAACACAAACTCTTTTATAGTTTCCAGATAAATAATTATTATTCTATGTATGTAACAAGAAAAGAATATTTCAGGAATTAAATAAGATATGCAATAAACAGGTAATTGAATTGTTTTGTAATTAGTAAAACAAAATATTAGAATTTCTATTTTTATTTGGCGATGAGAAGTACAAACGTTATGTTCCTTAAAATGAGACATTTTTGATTAAAATCATTCAATATTCTCATATATTATGAGTTTTTTCATCTTAAAGATATGAAAAATGAGTTAGAGTTTCAAAATTTATCAGTGATTTCAAAATCACTGTTATTTTATTTTAAACACTGAAGCTTGAATAATTTTTGCTTCAATAAAATAATAATGTTTATTTTTACATAACTCAGAAGTAAATCCATCCATTCAACAAGAATAACAAGTAGGCGTAAAACCTTTTTTTGATAAGAATCAGATACTGAGGAAAATTCTACACTTTTTTTTTTTTACTGAAAAATATACTTAAAAGTATTCTTTCTTTAAATAGTAACTTTTCTCTAAAATTATTGTAAACAAAGAACTATTTTAATATTAAAAATATATCTATGAAAATCAGATCAATAATTCATAACATAGATTATCCAAACATGATATTCTCATATGAATATTTATGGAAATGTTTTTAATATATCTTATAGATATTATACATAAAATATCTTCTATAATTATTAGAAACAAAACCTTTGAAGAACATTTTATTCGAAAAAGTCTCTTTAATCTATCCTAGATACAAAGTTACTTCGTCTCCCACTTAAAGACAACAGTATCTTCATGTCCCAGTCCAGCTCAGTACATTAAGAGGAAACAAATTATGCTACTTAGAACATTCTCTGGGATACTTTGTGTTCCAGAGTACTCAACAATGTCGAGGGATAATAAAAGTGGCGTTTAGTACCAGTGGCTAATGATTTAGGAATCTTGATTGCATTGCAGACCGCTTGCTTCTTGGAATTCCATCAAGACACTCAATCAAAGAGCGCCGCTATTTGTGTACCGTTTGAAAGTCACAGTACTGACAGACTGTTTTTCGTTTTAACGAGGAGGACTGTTCGCTAACTCCAACTCTCCTGGGTGGAAATAAAGCAAAGATCACTGACAATGGAGGTAGCTGGAAGAATGGCTCTTTGTGAGCAATGTAATCTTGCTTATGATGGTTTCTGAGTAATTATTCCTGCTACAAATTTTCTCTCTCTCTCTCTCGTCAGGATCTGAAGGCAGTTAATATTATATTAATTTGGGAAACGAAAATTACTTGAATAATGACAATGATGATAATCAGTCAGAATAAGGTTTCAAATCTAAATATTACGTTAGATTAATTTTTATTATAATAAATTGCAATTTTTATTATTATTTTTCAAAAATTTAACCAGTTGTGCACCTCGTTTCTAATAGTCAATGTTACTGTTCCTTAAAATAAGAGCACAAAACGTAAAAACAAATTGTTTCTAATATTATGTCATTTATGTGAATAAAATAGAGAACTATTATATTTTGCCACAACCAAAAAAAAATGATGCTTATTTAATTCCAAGTAAATGACTTATAACTTAATTTCCTGGTTTGTATATTTAACATTTACATTATCGCACGGAGTTTTTTTATTTTCTTATTCAGTATACAGTACTTAACTGAAACAACATCCACAAAATAAAAAAGAGTCTTATTTGAAATCCATGTTGTTAAACATAAAGAAATAATATTTTGATATTTAAAGATGAAGAAATAATCTAACTAATATAAATGTAGTTTTGATTTAAAGTAATTAATATATATCTATTAAATTACTGAAATATATAATATATTTTAAAAACATTTCACTTAAAAGTTTGCATATTCCAGTCCAAAACAGCTCCTCAAGGGTGACCTCCGTCCATTGGACATCAATGATTCTCTTGTTCATTATATCGCTGAAGTTGGCGGATTTTGTCAGATCAGAGCCCCCATTTGGATGACGAAGAACACGGTGGCTAACGTACTGATATATTTATCCCGTCTGTGATATTTCAATGTATGGATCAAGTTGTTGCCGTGCCTAATCTGTCATAGATTGAATGTGTTTGACTGAAATTGTTTACCTTCTAATTTCAGAATTCAGATGTGTTTACCAATTTATGTATCCAATTTGAGTACGCTATTTCACCGAGAAATATCAAGCGTTCATATATTTCACTTGTAAGGTTTTATGTGTATTTTAGTCATTGTAGCTGTTAGTAACTGTTTACATAAAAATAAAATATCTTCTTGTTTCATTTGGTGTGGCATTTTTAATTACATTTGTATCACCATGCACACACGGTTTATGACTCAACTACATACACGTAATTTAGTCAAATAAACATACAAGAATAATTTTTTTAAAGTCAGACGAATCATGATTTTATAGTATAATTTGTATCTAAAAATTTATTAAACATTTTTCTTTTAATATTCAATTATATTTTATAAATAAATATTTATAAAATTCTGTTTTTACGATTAACTGCTGTTAAGCCCATAGAATCAACTAACTAAATCCATTTTGTAAAAAGCAATTGCATTTTCACAAAGTAGCTACTAAAAACTAAACTGAATGAAGAAAATAACTTGGTATCGATCGTTCTTCAAATTATTAAGCTAATGTTTTATTTGAAAAAATTGTCAACTGTTTTTCGTTTAAATGATCTAAAAATATTTCTGAATGTTAATTCTGAATACAACTTATTTAAAATACTTTTAATGTGATCAAATTTTGAATAAACATAATTGTATTATTAATACAAGAAAAAAGCACTAATGCTGTATTTGTTGCCATGAAATTTGTTCTGTAAAATATCATTAAGAAGATACAAAATAAATTAATCAAAAATGTACAAATCCTAATTATTTGTGCACTTTGTGATTGGCATTTAAAATATTATTAAATGCAGAACATTTCAAATCTCATGACCAGAGCACATTCTTTTAAGGTACTAAAACAGTGTTAATTTCTTCATCATTTTTTTACAAGACCTCCTTTTAATGGAATAAAATTGTTTTACAAGATTTTTGAACAATTTTTGAAACCAAATAGAAATAAAGGCAAACTGATAGACAATATTTCTGGACAAAAAGATATGTACATATTTATGTATTGTTGATAATAATTTATGACAAATAAGCATTAACTAACTGTCACAAATTCCAAATTTTATTCCACGATAAAAAAAAAAAATCTGTGAAATATCAATGTGAACATAAAAGTGAAGAATGGCCTATTTCTGATGAATTAATTAACATCATTTTATTATGTTATTATCTTGCAATTTAAAAGTAAATTCTATTAACTTTTTGGATATATATGACTAATGATACTCATCATCAGCTTACTTTAATACAGCATACACTTCAACTAATTCAGTATTTAAAGAATTAATCAAACACAATTAATAATACCACAATACTTTAACCGAGTAAAATGAATAAAAAAACACACAATTTAACAAATGTGACTTGTTTTTATTCATAGTTATTAATATAGTAATTCTTTATACTGTTAGTCGAAGAGTATATATTCTTTCAACTAAATAAATTACATCTAAGGACATTTGTTGTTGTAGATCTATAGTATTGTAGTTTTATATAATATAGTTATTATTAGTTTAAATAAATTTTGAATCTCACATTTATAATTATTTGATATTTTAGGAATTAGTTATCTGAAGAATGTTTAGAATTTTTCTCAATATTTTGGTCTTTTAAATCTGTTGATACTTATACAACAAAAATAGTTAAAAAATCATGCTACTTTAACAAATTAACAATCGCAGTTGCAAAACAGATCAATCAACGTATACTCAACGTACTCAATTTTACTCTACAAAATTAATTGACCTAAAAAGCAATGAATATATTATTACATTTTGTTGAATTTTGATAATGAAAAAATCATCAGTTTTTTCACTATTACTATAAAATTACTGATCAATAGGGGTAAAAAAATTATAGCAAGATATAAAATATATATCTCATATATGAATTAAAATATAAGAAAGAGAAGCATACTGATGTCTTTAAAACGTGAGCTTAGATTTATTTGAATATCTTTTCAAAGAATAATTTTCTACACATTTACATTAATTATTAATATTATCTCAACTATTGACATTAGTAAATCAAGTAAAAATTTAATCAACCATTTTATAGTTTTTTGGAAAATTTGGGGATGATGAATGTGTTTCAGATAGCAATTATTTAAACTGAGAATAAAACAGACATTTTGTATTATTAAAAATACTGTTTGAGTCTATTTTAATATCTTGTTTATTTTAACAGTAATTCATGTAATAAAATTCTAATTTCCCAGTAAAATGAATTACTTTTTATTAGGTACATGAAAAGTTTTAAAATATTATTTATATAACTTAAATTAATAATTAAGTAATATTTTGAATTATTTATCCCTTTTATAATGAGTAACTTACATTTTTTTTACCAAGTTATTCATTTTTCAATTTATATACGTAAAAGATTTTCTTCCGACTACAGTGAATGAATGACTACAGTTTATTAAGAATAAAGTAATGAATTTTTATTTTTGCTACTATATCTTACTCGACATAATTTTACAAACATTTAAATTTAAATTTCATAATTAAATGCACATTTTAAATCTGCATGATATTGTAAGATTATATTCAGATATTTAATAAGATTTGTAGATCCTAATAAATAACCCGAAGAATAAAAAGTTTTAATACAATATATAACAGAAGAATCCATTTATCTTATATTTCTTTATAAAATATAATCAATTTTCTTTTTGAAAACTAAGGTAATTTTTGCTTAAACTTGTCTTAATAATAAATATTGATACCTGGAAATTGTAAAAATAGAAGCAATCATCTCAATCCAGTTTCTTTTTCTTACGAATTTTATATTTTGTGAAATATCAGAATATGTTAGATGACGTTGCAGACAAATTTTAGAAAATAAATTAATTAAATCCCAAAAAACAGACTTTTGCTATTAGCTAATTATTAGATAAATTGGCCCTTGGGTCAAAATATTAAATTCTTTTAAAATATAAACCATAAGAATACTTTATTGTTAGAAAAATAAGGCGAAGTTCTCGAAGATTATTTTACCCCTTTTCATCATTCATTTTTCCTATACAAATAGGAAAATATTAATGCGTAAATGCTTGCTTATACTTAGCATTTGATAGCATTATATGTACAACAAAAGGTTTTCTTACGCCTGAAGGTATTCATTATTATCTGGTCTCTAGATATCTGAGGTATTTTATAGAAGTTTGCTTAACATGAACGCTTATATATCGAGCTATTTTTGAAGAGTAAGCAGTACAGTGTAAAAAATGAGATTCTCAAATATATTTTATTAGTTAATAATTTTAATTTATTGTGATAGCAAGAATTTCCAATTAAAGGTCAAGTAATACTTGACCTTTAATTGGAAATTCTTAATAATAATTAAGAAGTAATACTTAAATTTGTTTCAAAAATCTCATTTCAGATAAAATAATAAATTAAACTTATCATATTTTTATATAATTAAAACGGATACAAATGAAATTAAATTGATGCATGATAATTTAATTATAGAAATAATTTATTTATCAACAACGAAATGATAAATAGTTTAAATTTTGCTAAAAAATATAAATTCTTAAAATCTGCTATAAGAGATAAACATTTTACCAAATTTTTAAAAACAAAATTGCTATCATGGATGTTTTAAATATTGGTTAATATTAAGGTATTTTTTTACGTATATTTTTTCATGTATAATAAGATTGTTTCTAAGAGTATATTAAAATGTCTTCACTGTCTTCATTTTCATTATTTCCTTCTCAGTCATGATGATAAGCAATGATACAAAAAAGTAAAATGGAAAATTAATTCTACTGTTAAACTTGTAAAATTTGAAGAAGAAGAAAAGAAAACGTTTCAAGAAAATATTTTCATGAAATGCGAAACTACCATTTATTCACAAATTTATATCTGCTATCTTTTTGTTATTGATAAAAAAAAGTTTAAATTATTTTTATGCTAAAGATAGTTCATATTCTATTAATTCACTGTGAGTAATCTGATTCTAGTAAAACATTAAAGTGATTTATAATGTCATATTTTAATTGCTGCATAAAATATTTATAAACATTGCTTTGATTACTGTCATTTAATTTTTGAAACCAATAAAATTAAATTGTAAAATTATTTTGTAATGCATTAAAATTAACATTTGTTTTATTTTACATAGAGTTTTACATGGATTGTTTTCATTTATTTTTATTATTTTTATTTTATTTTATTTTATTTATTTATTTATTTAATTTTTTTTTTTGAAAAAATGATAGTTTATTCTTTGAAGCATTCTGTCTGTTGATATTTTTTAATAAAAGTAATGAAGAATAAATTCTCGTAAATTAATTGAAATATTTCTGTTTACTACATACTTTGTTATGTAAAAGAAAAAAAAATAAATAAATATTCGCAAAATGGAATATTTATATTGTAAATTAAGCAATCCTTTCAGATATTAGTTAGAAAAAACTAAGTAATTAAAATCTCGTAAACTTATGTCTCAGTATTTCATGCATTTTTTTATTTATGACAAAAATAACATTGCAAACTAAAACTTAGTTAAGTTTTGTTTGCATTCATCTAAAATTTCAATTCAGTTGACTTAATTTTATGATGATATAAAGATTTTATCTTATTAAAGTTTCTACTTACTGCATTTCAGTAAATTTTTATGTAAGAGTCAATTAATATGTACAAACAATATGAAAAAATCTTTAAAATATTTTTCTCTGGTTGCAATCAAATCATGACATTGAATTTTGAATAGTTAAAAAGCACAAAGAGTCTTAGTTAGTTTTTTTATTGTAAACGGTAAATGAAACATTTGTTTTACATAGATCTACGAGAGTAGAAACAAAATCCCAATAAAACAAAATCGAACCAAACAATTTCGGGAAGTCAGGAATTTTTAAATGTCTCACTGTAAAATTTCACGCTGAATAATTAAGCAATGATTGCATTTCTTTCTTTTAAAAGTAAAATTAAATTAAAAAAAAAAAAAACATATTCACTGCAGCTAAAAGGTATATATTACTGAGCTTACATGACGTGTAAAAATTTACAACTTAGATATAAATATTCTTCATTTTTTAACATAAAAATCCTCATTATAAGAATTCCAAAATTATTTTTAATGCTTTTGCTTAAAAAAGGATTTTGTAACCAATCACGAAGCAAATTAATTCATAACTAGTTTTTAGGCCTCAAAATCTAATGCTACTTAGTGAATAGTTATAGGATAATGTCTATTTAAAAAGAGTAAAAAAATATTTTAAGGGAATCATCCCCACAATTTTACTTCAGACTGAAAACAATTTATTGAAATGTGCTAGAAGCCTGGATGCATTTTTGTAATTTTGTGTATCCCAAATTTTCATTCTAAGAAAGTGGAATGGTTGAAAAGGGAAGTGATTTCAGTGTTATAACTGCAATGGGAAAAAACAGTAGTTCTATTTTATGCATTTGAATAGCGTCATTAAACAGAAACGTGTGTGAATCCAAAATACTGTAATAGGGAACAGTGTTCGCAAAAATACTTGAAAGAATGTTGTTGTGTATTTTATCTCAATATTTCTAAATTTATTTATTCAAGGAAACCATATATAAGCACACATTTCGTACTCCAATATCTGTGATATCAGAGAATAAAAGGGTTTATAAAGGTAATATACTTGGGTAAATGTTATTATCCTGTACTTTGTTAATAAAAGGGAATATTTTCCCTAAAATTAAGTTAAGCTGTATGTTTTTTTATAATTAAAGTATGATAGCTTTTGCTTATTCATATTAATTGGAGTGATTACAGTTAGAAGTGCTTTTTTTATGTAACTCATTATATAACATGCGTTCATAGTATAAAATTTCATAGCATCAAGTTATTTAAAATTTATGTTAATGAATTTTATAAAATTTTATTTTATAGAATTTTTAAATAATTAGTTTTAAAAGGCATGTGCTTTAATAGTTTTCTTTCATTACTTCTTAATTAAAAATTTATAAAACTTTAGTTTTAATAAAATATCTTTTTGCGGAGAAATTATTTTTGAAACAATATTTAATTCTACATGAGTATATAAAATATATTTTTAAATGACTATCTTTGGGGAATTTTTGTGAGCAATGTTACTTTTATTAATTAATTTTAATTATTACATAAATTCTCTTTTTAATTTTACTCAATAATTTTATAAAAGCTTTAAATTAATTGGTTTCTTCATTAACAGTTTTTACTGTATTCTGTTTTTTATTTAGGATAATTCTTTTTCATAATTTAATATAAGTTTACTCTTTTATATTATTGAAAGATACGTTCTTTCATTTTAAGAATAAATTTTAATAAAAGTAATATTCACAACTTAAAAATGTGTACATATGTAGAGTTGACGTCTTAAATGGTATAATGAAAAAGACATAATCATTGGAAAAAAAGAATCAACATTTTAAAGAAAGATAATTTTCATTATCCCTGAATTAAAAACATATTATTCATTTCTATAGCAATTCAATTGTTTTAATATCAAAAATTAAACATAAAACGAATTATTCTTACGATAAAACATTCCCATTTTAATCGGGCACTATTTTCTGCATTTATTAATCTAAAAAGTAATCAAAATTTTTAGGGTAGGCAATATTTATCAATGTGCCTTAAGAGAATATTTAATATTAAATTCTTATTTTAAATCTATTCATTAATTTAAAAAATAAAATCATCTACTAAAATAGTTGAACATCATAATGATAAAATTATTAAAGATTTATACAAATAATGATTATGTTTATATATAATGGGATAAAATCTTAAATTCTTATGTCATATTCAAAATACAATTTATTATTTTTCCATCATTTTATGCATCATATGTCACTTTTTATGCATCATAAAATTAATTGAAATATTAATTATCATTTGTATTTTTATTGAAAAATTATGAAAATTTTAGGTTCAGATGAAGTTTTATATTTGAATTTAATATTTTTAAATCACAGTTTTATAATTCAGGCTTGAGATTCATTTTATGCAAACATCATCTAAATTAAAAATTATCATTTGAAATGATTCAGGAGTAATATTGCACATTTAAATTTAAGATATTTTTGTAATTTTAGAAATTTTAAATTATAGTAAAGTTATACATTCTGTAAGTTATGCATTCTTCTATTTAAGTTATACACATGTTGTGTAAAATAACTTTAAAAACGAAGATTATAAAGCATTTTATATTACTAACGGAAAAAGCCTTATAATTACTTTCCTAACAAAACACCATCATACTTTAAAGCTCAAATTTTCAGAAAAAATATTGATTGTATTTTAATTCACAGGTCCAAATTAAAATAATCTCATAAAAAATAAAAACTTTTGTTTCTAAAATTAAAAGCAAGGAGAAAGAGAAGTAAAATCTTTTTACAATAAACTAAAATGATGGTATCCATTGTTACCAATAATAATTTAATTAAAATAACCAAAAAGGATATTTTTGTAAGCATAGAATATTGAATATTTTATTTAATTTTCAGTCAAAAGTGAAATTATTTTTTTTTCAGTAGTGAATATATAAATTTCAGTATTCAATGAATAACTTTTTAAGTGTTTATGGTAAAGTTTTAAAAGAACATATTAAATAAGTTTGTAAAAAGGAAACTAATATTTTTGAGTCAGTAAATCAAAGAAGTAAACGTAAAGAGGACAATATTGATGACTATGAATTGAAATTACAATTATTCAATGAGCACTCAAAGAAAACGCTTTGGTATTGCTTTTATTGATAAATAATATTGATACTTTATGGTAATGTGCAGTAAAAAAAAAGAAATTATTAAAATCTATCGTATTTTGGATACACTTTTTATCCCAGTTTATTCTTCTGTAAAGATTCTTTTCTACTTTTCACGAAAAATTATATAGTTTAGAAATTAACAAAACCCATATTTTTTTAATAATAATTGATATTAAATTAGCGAGAATAAGTGTACCATCAAAGAAAATGCCAGTTATAGAAAAAAAATGCATACGACAGAGTTATCTGTCATATTTGAAATAATTATGCAATGAAGATGGTTTGCTATGTTTCACTAAACTAAAACATAGGTATTTCAAGTGGAAAAGAATATTGCATTATGCCAAAGAATAGAATAATTTGTAAAGCTATTAATGGGATTTTTGGAAAGAAATCCGTTAAGTCAAACTGTTAACTGTTGTTATGCATGTGTTTTAAATCTAATTATTGTTGATACTAAGCAAAAATTACGGAAACAATAACTTCATTTGGAGATATACTTAAATATACAGAGACTAAGTAGGGAATTTGCTAAAGTACTAACCGTGTGTTCTGCGAAGTAGATTATAAAGCATTAAAAATAACAGTTAATTCAGTAATAGGCTAAAATAAAAGAACAAATGAAAAAACTAAATGTTTAAAAAGTAATTGGAATATTTGAATTATATATTAAAAGTAAGATTAATAACATTTTATAGATAATAGAATTTACATGAAACAAAAGTAGTGACAATTCAAAAATTAGAAATAAATTTTGAATTTTCGTCCATAAATTCATAATGATGTAAAAATTTAACAGTTTTAGTAATAAGCATTTATAAAATCATGTATCTTAAAATACTTATTTCTTAGGTCCTTGCAGTTTCAAGAATACTTTGATTAATGACATATTTCCATTTTGGAAGCTCATTTTTATAATAAAAAAAGTTATAAAACAAAATATTACATTTTATTTAAGCAAACGACAATATTAAGGTGGATTTATATGGTTTAAAAAGGAATCCATAAGAAACCTATATTAATACGAAATTTAATGCTGTAATAATAATTAGATATTTTATGATCTTTCTTTTAATTAAAAAAGTAAACAATTTTATTTTTCCATTAACTACCATTAGGAATACCTAAGCGTTCGATATTACAAGATGATGAAAATAGATTCGATGATGTTATGAAATTTGTAAGTTTGAAGCAGGGACTGAATATAAGAACCCAAACATGGCCTGAAAACCCTCAAAGGTATCATTAAATTTGTTTATTTTGCAGTTAGACATTTTCAAGCTCTTCAACGAATTTTCGGTAAGGGCTGGAATGGAACTTATTAACTTCAAATAATGTGGAAAAGGGGCATTTCTAACTAACTGGAATAAAATTAAGAAAAACTACTTGATTAATTGTTCAAATCTGAGCAATTTATTTTGATCTAATAGAGTTTTAATTTATGAACTATAATATATTTTTTATATTCTAATATCGTACAAAAAAGGTATTCTTAAAATTTTAAGGATTTCATTTTTATTTGTATAAAATTATTGAAAATTATTCAAAATAAAGGGACATAAGGGAATTAAATAAAATCAAGTATAAACAAGTATGGATTAATTGAACAAAAATATTTTTATTTAGTACATAGTAAAATTGTCCAGCCTAAAATTTTATTTTTTATTTTAGGCATACTTTAAGAGCAAATTTTATAACCAATTTGATTTGCTATATAAAAACTAGTTTTATATAAAATAGTTTTTAAACTATTATGGTTATTTAATTAAATCACACTAAAATCAAGTGCTTTTCATATTTTATTTCAATCTTTTAAATCAGTTTGTAAACATAATTGAGCATGCGCGTCGTTAAAGTCAATTTATATGTTATCTAAAAAGTTACAATAAAGGATGCCTTCATTATTGAAACTCTGCAGTACTACATTAAACTTATAAGTTTTTAGATACTGCAAAAAATTGGTAAATGTTAACATTTTAAAACTGTTATCAAACATTTTAATGCTGAAATATTTGATTTTATTATATTAAAAATTAAAAGTAGGAAACATTTGACAAAGTTATATTGAATTTAATATTTAGCCATATCACAAATATTAATTCAATTAAAAAAATATGTTTTTAAGTTGAGATTGCACGAAATGGCGTAATTTTGCTTTTCAATTAATGCATAGATTCTGCATATTTTTCCATAAAGGGTTTTTTGAAATTAAAGTTTAAAATTGAGGAGTTCTGATATTTTTAAATAATTTTCAATAAAAATGATATACATATTTTGTGTGATAAATATCGTTTTGTGATTATAAGCATTCACATTTTAGAAATCAAAATACTTTTTACTAATATTTAGATATTTTGCATATATTTAAGAACAGTGTATTAAGTTTCAGTGAGTTTAATATTTAAGAAGATTATGATATAACAGAATTTCAGCAATAAGTGTTTAGTAGAAGAATTAGTATGCAACTATACATAAAATCTGTCTTTAATGTTTTAAAATTCTACCCGTTAATCAAATCGTTATAAGATAATTGTAATACGCTTGTATTTAGCTATCTTTTTAATTATATTTCAAATCAAATATAATAATGGTCTTAGAATAAGACTTAAAGTTGTCAATTTGCCTTTTTCTAACAATAAATTTCAACTTATTATGTTTTCCTTCTCATTTATGAATTCCATGCAAATTGTTGAAACTTTCTAATAGTAAGTGATTTATTTTTGCACAATAAGAAATAATTTGTGATTAGAAGCAATTAAATACAAGCTTGAAATATCAAACTTTATACTTAAGTTTTAAATATTTTCTAATAATATTATAAGGAGTTTAAATATGAAATATGATGTACTTTTGCATCAATTTAAAATATTCTGAAAGATTTTATACAAACTGATAATAACCTCAACTCAGTTAAATATAATACACAAATATTTAATTACAGTGATGTTTTCATTTTTATTCTGATTTGACATATTATTAAAATATTAAATGTGATATGATGTACATTTTAAACTTTCACAAGTATCATAGAAATTAAAAATGTTTATTTTAAGATATTAATTAAGTTTAAATCAATTTAATTTTTGAAAAAAATTTGTAAATTCATTTATAAAGCTTTGAATATAAAAATTATCAAACATTTAAGCATGTCTAACTTTGGAGTTTTTATTATTATATGTTATTAACGATTTATTAATTTAATTTTAATTTGTTATATCAGTATATAAGAAATTATCATACAAATAAATTACAAATAACGAAATAAATATACTTTTCAAGGGAAGAATTCATGGTTTATTTTTAAAGTTTTTACTTATTGCTTCATTTCAGATTTCTGATAGATTCTCTAATTTACATGAATAGTTTTGTCCCAGTTCAAATGATGTGATTTTTATCCCATTACCAATTGATGGAATATTTCTCAAAACAATATAATACTCATTTAATTCCTCTTCTAATTAGACATTTATACTATGTATGAACATCTCAGAGTGATCTTTAAGAACTATAATGTTCAGCTTTGTAATATGTAAATACTGATCACTCTGTAATTTATTGTTTAAAGAGAAGTATATAAGAAATTATCATACAAATAAATTACAATACTTTATTGTAATAATTTATTTTAAAATCTGTAAATAAATATGTTTACGTGATGGGTAAATTAAAGCTTATTGTTTTATCATTAATTTGATAAATGATATTGAATTAATAAATTATTTTCACAAATTTAATATTTTCTTTTGATTATTAAAACAATATTTTGAATAGTTTTCAGATGACTTTTCGTAAATGTACTACCATGCTGCCATCTATCAGAATGAAAGCAAGCTCACACTGTTGCATTTCCAATATTAAACATTCAAAACTTTTTTAAAACAGTCAACTGAAGAAATTGAGATTTGCAATTTTATATTTTAACACATATTTTCTGTTATTGCCATATTTAAAAATACGTGTATGAGTTATATTAAATTTTTAATCAACTATTCTAAATGGGCATTAATATGCGTATTAAATGTCATTACCGTTTACTCACATTTACATATTTTTGACAACTAACAATTAACTTCCAGAACTGTAAAAATGAATGGAAGTAATTTATTTTCATTTAGAAATATTTACGAGACAAGTGTAAATGTTTTATACACATTATTTCTACATAATAAAATATGATATATGGAAAGATTATATTTGAGATATTTTGTCATTTTTGTAAATTATTTTTCACAAAATATTTCAATAAGACTTGACTTTAAAATATCATCAATAAAATTGTCTTAAATATTTTTTTCTATTTTTTAAAAATTATTATATAAACTTATTTTACATTTCAGATTTAAATTTAATTTTTCAATTTTAAGGCCGTGAAATATAACAATAAATTTTTAAATTTCCCGTATATGCACAATTATATATTAAAGGAGAAATACTATTATATGGAAAATATGAATTGAAATATATTTTGTTTAATACTAACTTATTTAAAGAAATATTTAAATTTTTATTAAATTGGTTAATTTCTGGATTCATACAATGAAATGTATTTTATGAGAAACTCAATAGAATAAAATATGAAATAATAAAAAAATATATATATATACATGTAAATTAAATAATATGGAATCCTTTAAATATTTTTTATGTTATTAATTCAAATTCTTATTGAAAAGTATTTCATACTAAAAATATAATTTATTGTAGCTTTAATGAAATATTACATTTCAAACAGGATAAAATGATATTTATGAAATGGAATCTTAAAATTATTTTATCATATCAAACAGTATAAAATGATATTTATATAGAAACTAAAGAATATTGAAATTACTGATATAAACTATTGAAAGTAATTCACAAATCAAGACCTTGTCTTACTCATTGTCATTTATATTATAATAATTTAGATTATATTGAATGAAATAAATTTATAACTAAAGATTTCAAAATTCTAAATGTGTTATTCTATTGTCAACATTGTTTATTGTTTTAATTGCTTTTTCTTAAATGTACTCATTTGATCATTAACAAAAAAATAATAAGTGTATCTGATTTATTCCAGTAAAGTTGTATTCATTCCACTTTTTTTTTATCATTTTCTTTTAAGAATCTTAGGTATATCATAAGAAACGGTAACTTTTGATGCATAATAAAACCTCTAAACTATATAGTTATTAATTAATTTAATACTGTATAACTAATTATGAAGCATATATAAACATAAGCATGAAATATATTAATTTAATAACAAAGGTATTTCTTGATATAGCAAATAAGAAATTAATAAAATAAATAAAATGTTTAGGTAGTTAATATTTTATTTATATATTTTTGAATAATTTTTCTTGTCATGGTTATGTAATTAATTATTATAATTGTGCACAACTTCATATTTCTTTATCTATAATTATTCATGCAATTGCTTTTAATACTGCCTGTATTTCTCATAATTTTCTTAACAGAACCAGGCATTAAACAAATGAAAATAAAAATATGATTAATTTATTGAGGTATTTTTTTATAATTAATATAACAACTACTGAAATAAAAACCATTGCTAAAGTAAAGAAATATTAAATATTGTTATCATTTTATGATTACGAAGAAAATATTTGCTGCTTTTAATTTAGATTTTAGTTGACTAGTGCAAATAAATTGTATTTTAAAATGTATGTATGAAATTGTAATGTACTGTTAATGTTTCAAAATTTTATTCTCTCTGTTGAGTTGTTTTTAATTTTTAAATAAACCTATTCATGAAACATTTGAATTTTACACCAACTGTATTTTAATCGAAATTTTCTTTCATATTTGATAAATTAATACAAATATTTACCCTTATTTTCATTGTAATTCATGCTCTCTCATCCGCTAAACATGTTGAACAACTCTTAAGCAGTCAAACAACAATAACAATTATTCTTTTTAGGCGGCAGGCTTTTGCTGATCAAACATCATGTTAACGGACACTAGAAAGACACACTGACAGCTTACTGACATTGCTTTGAGGTGAAGGCAAAATAAACTCGGACGCCTCTTTTGTTATTTGTGAAATGCTGAGATTTATTGTAATTTCAATGAAATGTTTGTATGCAGTTAAATACTTTAATAGATACATTTTTAAGTGATTATATATGATTATTTTTATCTTACATTTTTCGAAGTATTGTATTTTTTGTATAATTATAGTATAAATTAAGTTAGAATTTTTAATAATTTTTGCAAGATTTGGTTCTTTTAGAAAATTAGAATGATTCTTTTATGAGGAATGAATTCGTTAATATCATTAAGCAAGAAATGAAAGGACAAAATAATAGTTGATTATTTAACAAAGGAATATGTTTATGATAGCCAATTTAGCAATAGCAGTTATGAAATACCCTGGAATACAGCTTTACAATTAGACTAGGTAATATAATACTGAGTTTTATTTTAAGAGCTAAATTATCAATATAATATAATTTGTATAATTATAATCCTGTAGTAATTCTATTGCTAAAATGGCTACCATTGTCAATTATTGCTTACATGTAACTACTAAACCTGAATTTTGAGTCTAACAGCTGAATAAACTTTAATAATCTTATATTTCGTCTATTAATAGTTATTCATCTCAAATTAATTACTTCGTATTAGATGGCACAATTATCCATGAAATAATGAGTAATAACTTCATGGATTGATAGTTATTTCCAATCACTAGGTATTATTTTCGTTTTATTAATTGTAAAAAATACTCTTCCAACATCTCAAATTTGAAAAAAAAAATTCATCATTTTTATATTTTTTGCATTAAATTAAACATATTTTCATTAAGAATATTGCTTTTTTTAAATGTCATTGTTTATTATATAAAAAAGTAAAGTACAATAAAATAGTGTGAATTTATTTTAATATTTGTATAGTTGATTTGCATAATATACTTTTTCAATTTATTCAGCTGTTTAATAAAAATAATTTCCTATTTTTAGTTAATTATATGTACATTATTTTTATCAGTGATGTAAATAAGTTTCACAAAATTAAAATTCACAAATGTTAGTATGTTTGGTTATAAAATTTATGTTCATATTTACTTCAAAATTTTAAACAAACTTTTAAAAATAAAGTGTAAATTAAAAGCATAATATGGGAGAAACTGGAAATAATTTCTATTTATGACTAGATAATATGCATCATAAGATATTTTTCTTTCATGAAATTTATAAATCCGACAATTTTATATATGATTTCAACAACAGTAAATGTGACGACTAAATATGTTATAAAATAAAAAAAATATATAAAAATGGAAAACTAAAAATGGTGATAATATCAAAGATTCAATATTAGGTTTAAAATTTTTTATTAGTTTTTTCATGTTTTTAACATTTAATAATTGTTAAAATTATGATTCATTTACAGAAACATCTTCTCAAATGTAGTTTAAGTTTTAATTCAAAGAGTATATTTTACTTATAAAAAATCAATTTTCACCACGCCATATTCTACCCTTTTTTTTCAAAATACCAGCAAGATCATATTAATTATTACTTTCAACCACTCAGATATTTTGGGAAAACGCTTCATATATTTTGAAACTATGGCACACCACACTGATTTTAAAATTGATTTTAATTAATTTGTAACACTTTGCAGTGCAAAAATAGAAAAAATGAATTTTTGGGAATAATGCAACGAAAAAAGCAATATGTTATTCCCTTTTAGAAATAATAGAAATCTCTAGACTCTTCTGCCATGTTGTTGTAATAATTGATGAAACAGTATTTTCCGCACATGCTTAAAAGCTTTTCGTCTTAATAAGCTTATGCTCAGAAATGCCTCTCCTAATAATATAAAATGTGTTTTATTTTTTAGCAAAAAAGCCTTCTTTTTCTTTATTTTAAATTTTTAAAAAACATTTTAGTTCAGTTAGTAAGTAATGCACTGTAATTTATTAATTTGCTATTTTTGTTTCAATGTGTTTCCAGTTGATTCTCTTTTTCTTTATCTCTCTTTTGAAAAGAAAATGCAACTATTGGTAGTTAAAAACCATGAAAAAATCACTAATTATTGATATTTTTCTTCTTTTACCATCAATCGGGAATTTTGTTTTGGAAATACTTAATATTTTATCAATTTCTTCAATACAATAAAACATTTTATTAGTGTTATACATTAATAAAATGTTTGATAAAACATATTTTTTAAAACAAA
>JAPDSC010023684.1:0-12406 GCA_026290005.1 Latrodectus geometricus
GAATATGTAGAACGTGAATATATGAAAATGAGTCACATCAAATCAAGTTAATTATTTATATTTCTATATATTTCATAAGATAATCATTTAAAGCAAATAAAATTGCTTCTTTTTAAATTATTTGCAATATTGGTTATAACGAAATAATTTATTTCCTATAAAATATTAAAAAATAATTTAAAATTCAAATCAATTAATTTATTAAAATTATAAATTTATTTTACCTAAATTAAAATACACACAGACTTATATTTATAACTAAATGTACAATAACTAAATGCGCAGAATGCTTAAATTTTTTAAAAAACAGTTTTGTGTGTTACAAAAATAAATATATTTTCATAGAATTTGAAGAAAATTAATAATTTTTGTGCTAATTTGAGATTATTTAATAATATACTCAAATTAAAATTGTGATAATAAAAATCCAAATAATGCATTCCATCAAAATTTGTACAATCTTTGAACCTTGTGTGCTAAAATTATACTGGTATTAGCGAAAATAGATGTTTATATGTGTCAACATATTTTTTAATGTTTCCTTATTTCTTAAATTTAATTCTTAAATGAATTTGATTTCTCAATATGCCGTTAAATTTGATTATATTAAATTGTATCGTTAACATGTATATTGAATGTATCTTTCTCATAAATTCAATTGTTTTGTTTCAATTAACAAAACTTCTAACATATGCTCTATTTGAGAACATTTCCAACAAATATAATTCCTTAGTTTTGAATGAATATATATATGATTTTTTTTATTAGACATTACAACAATATAGGGGAAAACTATTTAATTTAAGAGATTTTCTTAATTACGGTAGCATAATTGTTTTTAAAATTAAAATTATTTGTATTTAAACCTTTTCATTTTTCTTAATTTCTCATTTATTTTTTGTAGCTTGATATCTTTAAGGAATGAGATGTAAAAAACATATTTTTACTGTGTGTGTATTATTAATTCACTTTCATTTTTGTATTTTATTAGAATTATTTTCTTATATCATAAAATTTAGTTAATGGAATGGAATTATTATTTTTTAAGAAATATGTTGATGTTCCTCAGCATCATATATTTTACAAGTAGACCTATAACTTAAATTTAAATAGAAAAATTATTTTATATTAAATTATTTTTAGTGGTTTTTAATTAAAGTTCAAAATTATTTTCATTTTGCAAATGCTTGTTTAGTTTACATGATTTAATAAAAACATTTCTGCAGTGATTGGCAATGAATAAGTAATTAAGTATAACATGTTAGTTCGCGAATACAAAATGAAGAAAATTATTTTATATCATTTACTCAAAATAACTGCATGGAAATATGCGTATGCTGTTTTAACTAACAAAATACTAAAAATGTAATTTATGGTTTTGGTTAGAGATTAGTTTTCGTTATAGAATATTTGACATGACAAAACTGAATCGAACTTCTTTTTTATAAAAACAGTTTGTTCATTGTGATTATATTTCAATTGTGGTTATTTTAATGTGATTTAATTTGTTATTAAGTTAAAAATAAGAACTACTTTAAAAAAAATTTACTTAGCAATTTTATTAATTCTTTAAATTGTAATATAAAAATTTAAACTTTTATAATGTTTAAATAACATACACTGTATAAAATGCATTTCTGCGTCTTTTTTTAAGTGTAAAACTATTTATAGAAATATCCTTACACAATTAACTATATTTAGTGAATTTTAACAATAGCTCTTTTTCAATTAATCCTATATTTTGTTCTTTTATCCACATACATTGTCATAAGTTTACTTTTTAAGTAATATAAAAGAAATGCATTTTTGATTTTTCAACTAATTGAACGAAATATTTTGTTCCTTCAACAATTTTCAAATATATATATTAAGTTAACTATTTTTTTATTTTAATTTGATTATAAGAAATTATAACTCTAAATGAAAATACAAATTATGTGATATAAAATAACATTTTAGTGAAACATAAAATTATAACCATGTGTAATGTCAATATAGTAACAATTACTTTACACAAAAATCTGGATACTCTTATAATTCTTTACTCTTCTATCAATTCATTAAATTAGTGTTTTGTAAAAATATAAGCAAACTAGTAAGACTTGGAGTATCATTTGCGTGAAATTACATCTGAATTCTAGCTATTGAAACGCATCAGGAGGGAAACTCATTTTCTTACAGTAACTCCAATTTCGTTCTTTAGAAACGGAGACTGAAAACAGAATATAGCAAAGCATTTCGGCCAACAGCAAAAAACACACCAACCGATTCTCATTGAAACATCTTTAATGAAGCGTAGCGATTGAATACTTTTCGCGCTTCATTACCCGCCCTTAACAAAAACTCACTAATTTTGATTTCACTTCCTGTTTCCACTTTTCTGCTCACTAATTCATTGTGCAATGCACCACAGCAAGTTTCTTCGGTTATTTAAGAATTCAAGTGTTTAAGATTAAAGTTATCTTTAAGCGGTTTCAAACATTATTGCTTAATATTATTTAAGTATTTTTAACTATTACCATCATATTTTGTATTAAACTTTGTTTATATTTATATGGAAACACATAAAGTCACATATTTAAAATATATAAATTAAAGATAAGAAATAATTCCATATCAGTGATCAATTCTTCAAAAAAATTATACATTCCTTTTGTTGAAAAATAAATACTTGATTTTATATTTTAAAGAAATCAGCAGTTTAGGGTTTCAAGTTGTACTTGTGATGAATTCTGCATTATCTTGTTCTACCACATTTTCCATTTCTAGGACTGACCATACAATGAACTGGTCTAAAAATTATATTCTCATGACATTATAGCATGGGGGTTTTGAACATTTTATAGCAGGACTACTTGCCTAACTTATTTTCTTTCAAAGCATCATGTAAAATGTTCATTGATTTTAAACAAAAATATGTTTACTGTCTTAGCACTCTCTACAAAAATAATATGTTTTCTAATTGATTTCCATTAATGATATACAAATCAAATCGTATAAAAGAACTTTTAATTCATCGATTTTTCATCTTATATTGAATGCTTCAACATAAAATTTCGTTAATTCAAAAGAATACATAATTAACTACATTATTTCATAAATTAACTACATTATGGAATCACAGAATACATATATGTCATTTTAATATTAATAATCGAATATAAAATGTGCGACCATTTAACTTCCTTATTTCGAATTGCAATAACATAAAAAGTAGTAAAGATAATAAGAAGGGCATTATCTTGTTGGAGAAAGGTGTTATTAAGTTGTGTCACATTATGTTTCAATTACCATCATGAGTTGAAGTACCGCGTTTGGCATAGAGACTTATTTTTCAAACAGTTTGATTATTTCAACCCAGCGCGCTTTTCGAAATGGCTCCATAGTGTGCCTTTGGATCCCATCCCAGCCTTTGGAACCCGGAAATCTATTCTTTTATTGTTGACGACTTTAAAAAAAAAACTGGCTCTGGGCAGAAAAGAAAAGTTTGCCCATGATTGTCCGAGGAAAATAAACGCTGTCTCAGTCATTTCATGCTGGAACATGTGAATATGCAAGTTTTTTTGTCACGACTTGATAAAATGCACTTAGGAGAAATATGTTTCTAACAAAATGGATAAACAGCCCTTATTTCAAGGGTTGTGAAGTTAAACCACTTTCCGAAATTATCATTTCAATCATATATATATATATATCGTGTATATTAAAATATTTCACAATGAACTTGACTGTGAATCTGTTCATTCCGTGGAGTCAAAATAACGTAAAATATATTAAGAAAATTTCTAACATGTTTTTAAAATGTGTGCAACATCTAATAAGTTAATTTTATGAAAATCCTGAGCCGTTTGAGTATTCTGAAATGAAAGTCAATTTTTCTTATACGACATATTATGACAATGTTCTATGTTCGAAACTATACATCTCAAAATAAATACCAAAATGAATATCCAAAAGTCCCACTGATTAATTTTTTTAAACAATGCCATAAAATTATCTAAATAAATCACTAAACTTAAAAGTTTATTTAATTCTATTAATTATCCCTTGAGCCTAGCATGAACAAAATATTTAATATAAAATATTAAACATTTTTCATCGAGAAATAAATCACTTATCTTACAAAATATAAACAGAAATGAAAATAAGTTGTTGAGCTATGACTTTAGAAATTATTAATAAAGAAATACTATGAATTAAACAGTTACCGGAGAAACAGATGTTAATGAAAACATGTGAACTAACATTTCCTAATGAGATTTATCTTTAACATTTTATGCATATTATTATTATGATTACTAAACTCCGTTTTATAATGAAGTACATTTAATTTTGAAAATTTCATTAATGATATTAGACTTAGAATGCAAATATAAATGCAAATGAAATGAGAAATGACTCTTCTAATTATGTTTATAATTCATTATAAATGATTTTACGAGGGGAAAAGGTAAAGTAATTTAATTATTACTATAAACACAGTGTTAGTAATTTATTTTTTTAAATGTTGAAACAGCCGAATCCATGAGAAATAAAAACATGGTCTTCACTAACCATGGCTGGTAATAATCAGAAAAAAATTAAAATAATTAGAATCATAAGAAAAATCTCTCGGATTCTATTGGCTGAAATATAACATCACTGAAGCTGATTTGGATGTTAATGATTAATTTAACGTAACGTTTTTCATTGTAATTTGTTTTGAGAATTCTAACTGAATGATTGTGAATCCTGTATTTTTTATATATTATTAAATATTTTACTTACATGTAATATAATGTAATTGAATGCAATGTAATCATTACATAAAGTATTAAATATAATATATTGTAGTCTAGTTCAACAGTAATACTATAAAATTTACATTAATAAGTTTGCATAAAAGGTTCAATTGTTTATACGTTTTGATTTTTACAAAAGAGAAAACGAAACCTTTTGTATCATTTTTTCTACGTAACGTTGAATTAAGATCTCAATTTATTAAATGGAGTATATTTGCATAGTGATTAGATAAAGATATTTCACTTTTTACTGTTTTATTAAAATAGGTAATAAGAAATTATGTGTGTACAATTTCTTTTATATTTAAAGTTTATGATGGTATGAATACGTATTTATACCATCATAGTTATAGCATCACCATACCATCACAATAATAGATTTAATTAAGTAATTATCCGGTAAAATATATTAAATATATTTCTTTAAGAAAAACAACAAAAGCTTACCCTGAATAAGAATTATGATGACATTTGGGTTTTCAGCGATGTTCAATACTTTTTCTAAATATCACTTAAGGAAAAATATTAATTTCATAAATACATTATAATCCTTATTCATATTAAGACAACCGTATTAAGAACTTGTATTTGAATACAAAAATAATTATGTATTTCATTTTAAATGAAGTAAAGTTCCTAGAAAAATATAAGCCAGAATTACTAAATTTGGCACGGTAATGAAATTGTTTGAATTACATGAATTATTTGTATTTCAGATGTTATGGTTAATCAATGGATTCTACAATGAGTACTTAAGTTGTGCATCAGGTTAAATTAAAACATACGTATTTGAACACACGAAAAATAAGGAATAAACAGTAATTTTTTTAACTGTGGGAATTCAAGGAAAATGTATTTAAGAGATCATGGTGCACATTTATAGGTCTTATAGGTCTAGAAAATCAAATTAACTGAAATAATTTATTAAGATAGCATGCGAATTGGAAAAATATTTTAATTTGAAATAAATTGAATTAATGTATATAAATTGATTTCTCGCATACCATTTCATTTTCTTAATGACATTTTTCCAATTTTATAAAATCTAAAATTATTTTTCTTAAAGTCTTCCACTTATTTCAAATTTAAAATATGTGTAATTTTTACACACATTTTATTTTTTTAAAATGTTGATAATTTGCAAACAATTCATCAAATGTTTTATAAGAGCAATAAATTTGTATAAGCATTTTAAATGTGTAATTCAATACTATTAAACTATAAAAGAAAAAACATTATTTCTATTATTTGTTATATACAAAAATAAAAAATATCAATGAAATCTTACATAAATAATAAAATAAAATATCTAATAAAATCTTATGGACAAAAAATTTTGATATTGAAATCTCATTCCTTAGGAATGTGCATTATTTCACTGGTATTAAGAAATAATTTTTTTAGAGATTTATGTTTGCTTTCGCGTTGAAGATGACTTTAAAAATTACTTAAATTACAATAATTTTTTTAACATTATTACCCTTTTCAAGCAAAATTTCAGCTCTTAAACAATGACTTATTTTTAGTACAATTAAAACTCCTTAGAATGCACCATTTTATATAAACTATTTTCTTCTTTTAAAAGTATAGAATAGCATGCTAAGTGCTTTGGACTTTTTTTAAAAAAGTGAATAATAAAACGTTTGCTACCAAAAATGTTCATCTATTATTTAAAGTAATAAACTATGCATACGAACGTTTTAGAATAAAAAATGAAAAAGATATATTTTAAGAAAATAAAAAAAACTTGTTTTAATCTTTGAATATACAAAAATCTTTCTATTTCTACTGCTTTAAGATTACTTTTTTTACATTTTTGATAATGTTTTCGAAGAATTTTGTTGAATATATGCTTCAGCTTTGAAAAACGTAATGAATTTTTTTCAAAAAATATAAAGGTTATTCGCAAAAAAAGAGACTCTACGTAGCATTTATTTCAAAAGAACTGTGTTTACTTTTACTTATTAGTTAAATGTAATTTTTTTTCCTGCATTTCCTTAATCTTATTAATATACTGGTTCTTATTTTCACAGATTTCTTTACATCACAAAATACAACAAATTATTCAAGGTATCATTTTGTAAACAGTGTTTCTAAGTAATTTATATAAATTAAGGATGTGTTGTTGTAAATTTTATAAAAATAAAACTTTGTACTAGAAGTAAGCAATGAAGGTGAAAAGCATAAAAATTAAGGCACGTAATAAAACTTAGAAACGCATGTAATTTATTACATTAAACATTTTTGTTTAGCTAATAATTGCTTTTCGTGAAAAATATTTCAGTTCCATTGCAAACCACACTGAATAATTTACATGATTTTTTTTGATATTTCATAACTTGTAGAATAGGATTTTACAAAAAGGAATTCAGAAGAAAAATTTCTAATCTTAAACAGATGTAAGTGAAATTAACTTAATATACAACATGAAAGAATGCTATAAAAAGGTCAGGTTGATTTACGGTAATGATGCAATTTATATATGCATGATATCATTACGTTAATATACTAAATAATATACATATTAATAAAATACATGAAAGATATCAATATAATATAATATCAATGATAATAATATAACATAAATACAGTCACATGATTCTTAACGCAAATTTATCCCCACAATTTCACCTTTGCTTATTTTTAGGTTATAGTTTATCGTCTTCAAAAAAAAAAAAAAAGATATTTTTGTAGATATGCAAAAAATAATAGCTGAAGCCTTTTTATGGTGAATATTTTGAAAACTTTATTTTTATTTTTAAACTGACAAATTCCCATATTTTTTACATACATTCTGATGAAATATCAAGTTATTCGGAAACCTTGTTCCAGTCTTATAGATTTTTTGAATATTTTTTACGGTTATCATTTAATGGTATCGTTATTCTCCCAATATAAAACATTTTGTAATTTTTATCTTTTAATTTATGTGCTATTTGTTTATTCTGCATTATATAAAAAAAAATTTAATTATATATTTTTTATTTTTTCTTCATTGTATATTATCTTATGTTAATTATTTAAATACGTTATCTATGCTCAATCAATGTCTTACTATATGAATTTTTTTCTATATTAAAGCTACTCAGCAAGTTTACCAGATTGTTGTCATATTTTGAAATGCCCTATATTAACTTGTTTTTTATTGTAGCCTATCACTACCTCCTATGCATTATTGATTTTATAATTACTATCATTTAAAATTTTATTATTTTATAAAGCATCTGATTTCAACTATCTAATTTTCATATTCTTTGAAATTTTCATTTGTAACCAACATCAAAATATTCAATATTATTTTATTGCTAAACTCTATTATTGTATATTTGCATTTTTATTTTGTTTCACTTTAGATTCACAAGGTATTATTTTATAAATAAAAGCCTTATTATTCAAGAGTTTCCTTTGAGTAATTTCTAAAAACAAATTCTAAGCTTCAGCCTAATATTATATACTTAATACTGATATTGTTCTCCAAATGTAGTCTTAGCCAATACTCTTTTTTGTATAATTACATATAAGTGGAATTGTAATAGGCTGAAACCCTTGGTATGGGCTTAGTATCTTCAAAATCAAAAATGTATATTTCTCCTGAAATGAAAAGAAGGCCATATTCCAGACCCAAGAGAAGAGACCGAAACACTTCCAAATGCATACACAACCCGACAAGTATGCATACACAAAGTAGAAGTAAAAACCAATCTTCCGTGCTCAACAATGGCTGAATTCGATTCCGGAACATTTCATTCTAATCAGAAGGAATACTGTTCTTCAGACATTCTAAATTATTCTTTGTCAGTGCTTCCTATACTTTCCAGACTACATTTAAGAAATATTACATAATTAGTTTATTTTCTTTTAATTTCAGGCACTGCACAATACAATCAACACTATAATTTTTCTGTGAAATGAATGGTTTCTTATTTATTCATATTTAAATGAATTTCTCATTTACATATTTTTCGTGTACTTTCTTTCATACTCCCCTAATGCCTTATGATAAACCTAAATATTATTATAAATTTAGTCACGTGAAAATGCACAATTTCCACAATATTATATATATATATATATATATATATATATATATATATATATATATTCTGGTTATCATTATATGTTTATATATATATATATACATGTATAAACAAAAACATATACTAATAACCAAAAAATGTATTTTATTTTTTTGATCTCGCATTTGCAATAAAAATAAAATTATCATTCAATATAACAAATTTGGAAGTATCTTAATTTTTTTTTTAGTGAAGAAATTAACAAAAATAAACATTTTCTATTTTTAATGCTGGATTATATGTTGTTCATTTATTTACTTTTCTAGGTTGAATAGAAGCACAATGTTATAACAGAGGTTAAATGAAGCAAGTTTCAATAACCTATCTCGATTCGACCTAAAATAATTTTAAAGAAATAATAAGTTCTTTAAATAAGAAGATTTCTATCCAAACATCTAAGTCAATGTAAAGAGTGAGTTAAGATATCCACAGAATGTATCAGCTATTATTCAGTCTATTTAATTACTTTGCTTGCAATATTTCCTTAAATATAATAAAATTCGAATTATGCAGTAAATAGAAAGAATTCGTAATAATAAAAAAGTTAAAAATAATTGTATTTATTATTAACCAAAAACAATTGTAACAAATAATTGTGTTATAACGAAAAATAATTATATTTTTTTTATTTAATAGTGCCTTGTATTTTATTGAAAACAATTCATTTACAATTACAATTTACTTATACTTACATTTACAATTAGAATTCTAAACTGTATTTAAAGAAGTTTCTTGTACGAATTTTACACGTCATAAATGTTATTTACAATAATTAAATTGAACAAATTATGCAGAATAATACTTATCACTTTCTTCTTTATGGACTTAATTTTTTTGGAATATTTATTAAACTCTCTCTCTCTCTTATCATTTTGTTTTAGGTTTATGTATAAAAATATTTTTTCCAACTTTCTAAAAGGAAGTGAATTTTATCTGATGCATGAGTTGATAGCGATTTAGAAAAACATTTGTTATATTTTTTTAATGGATGTCAAGTAAATAAACTAAAACAACACTATTACATTACTGTTGCATTGTTAATTGTTACAGTAATATAACATTTGTAATGTTTTTAATTTACTAGAAATATACTTTATAACTTCATTCCATTAATCTATTAAGAAAACGTACAATTCAATAGAAAGAAATTAATGTTTCCCACTATATGAAGTTCCCTACTTAAATATCTTGGATTGATTGATTTATAGCTCTTTCTATATCTCGGTACGTCATGTGCAAAGCATGTCTCTTTGCAATTCATACTTATGCAATAATCTCAAGAAAAAAATCCAATAGTGACGTATTTAGCTGAAATTTGAGATTCTATACACTTTATACGGTTTCTTACCCAGTATTAAACACTAAGTAGTAAAATGGTTATTTTAAAACATTTAATAAACAAATTTATCATGGATACCAGACTATTTTAACAGGTAGTAAACAAGTTAAAGAATTTCGTAATCAAAAATATCTACTGTTTATGCCTATTTAGAAGGAAAATTTTCATAAATTAAATATAAGCTTTACTTAGTTTTAAAATTTTGAATTAGTATATCCATTCAATAAAATAATTTAACACGCTTAAATTAGATTTGAACAGTTTAAATAAGAGGATTGCAAATTTACAATTTCCTAAATGTATTATGCTAGTTTTTTGCTGTTTAAAATAAAGTGTTTAAGTTCGCAGCTTGGTAAGTAAATAAAATGTAAATTTATACATTTTTGTGCCTTTTCTTACATAAATAAAATAGCATTCAGAGAAAATATAAACGACTTTCTACACAATTACTCAAAGGAAATACAAACGAATTTCTTGAAAAATTGATTTTATTTTCTTTACTAAATTTGCAATATAATGAAAAAAGATCAGAATTATTACTTTGTGTTTTCTAAGAAAATAATTAAGTAATCTTTAAAATTTAATTTCCCTGTTACAATATTTTTTAAGATTTTTTCCTAATTTAGATTGGGTGAAAATTTAAAGCATTTTAAATCTAAATATTGTATCGTATATAATTAGATTATCAGAACTATATTTATTGTTCCTCTAAAAAATTCTTCGAATAATATATATAAAAAAGTATTTGTCAAAAAATAAAATGAGTCAATTTGATGGAAATTGTTATTTTGTTCATTTTTGAGTCAGATATTTCAAAGATGTATTGCAACAGAAGTAAAAACAGAGCACTTTGGACATCATCAGCAAAACATGTAAGACATTTTGGAATGAGATTTTCATTTTATCGTTAAAAGAGGGCAATAGTGAGAAAGTGTTGAGGTTGCGGAAGAAAGCTTTTGACGGAAATCGAAATATACTTCCGCCCAGCCTCACGAATGATTTATGGGAGCAGGTGGCAAAGGAAATATGTTGAGTTAAAGAAGCCACTTGCAGAAAACCTGAAATTCGCATTATTTGAAAAATAAAAATATATGTACACAAAAAAGAATAAATAATATACTATAAACTTTCATATGCAGTAAAAAAATCAACCAAAACATTCTCAAATTTTTATTGATTTTTTTTAAATAAAATTTTATTATGAATATTTCTCAAAAAAAAAAAACAGTGTTCATTTTAACTCTATGAATTTTTATGCAAAATACATTTAATAATATTTTAATTATTTCAGTTTTTTTATTAATTACTCACTTTTTATTTATAAATAATTGCAAGAAGATTATATTTATACATTTTATATTTAAGGCATTTTGTGTAAATAGAATAGTATCACATCTATCTAAAGATGAAATACTTTTGGTAACTATAATTCTGTTAGTAAATTAAAAGATTGAAATAAGTTTAATAAGTACATTTTTACTGTTATTGCCTAATTGAATTTAAAAGAATTAGAACTAAACTGCATTCAAAGTATATTATGAAAATAGAAGCAAAATATTGAAATATATTAATGACTTTAAACTAAATTTTAAAGAAAAACTTAGTAATTTCTAGGGATGTACTATTTAAGATTAATTTAAATTGATCACAACTCATGCAATGAATAACATTTTTAAATTTCTTATATTTACTCCAGAAATTGTAAGATTATTTATTCGAAAATATATTTATTCAAGAAAGTGTAAAAATGAATACAGTATTAATAATCATTTTTTAAGACTGGATAATAGTTCTTACATAATTTTACTCAATGAACATGCCTGACTTAATACCTAGAGAAAAGATATAAAATCTATTCTTATTTTAAACACAATGTTATGGAATTGTATCTAAAGTTATTAATCTTTTCCAAAACATAAAAACTTTATTCAAGAAACAGAGATTGTATATTTGAGGAATGGCTAACAGGTTAAGACTGCAAAAAACCATTTAATACTCACCACATAATTGTCTTCTTGGAGGACTTTTTACAGATAGCCATCCGTATTTACAAGACGAAAAAGAAGAAACTTGGAAAACTCCCAAGTATTCACCCCGACACTCGTATATGCCGAAAATAGAAACCCAAAATCCATCTCTCGTTGTTCAATACTGTATGGGATTTAATCCAAGACTTGCCCTAAAGAGCATTTCTTTTTTTGCATCTAAAT
>JAPDSC010023687.1:0-13972 GCA_026290005.1 Latrodectus geometricus
CGCAGATATACACAGCTATAGAAAAATGGGATTTGATAATAAGTCTTTATGAGAAGTGTATGGAATTTATTAAATGGAAATGTGAAGGCGAGTTAAGAATAATATTTAAAACTATTTGCAGTTATTAGATTTACATAGAATAAAACAGAGAATTTCTTTCTTATAATATTATAGCAATATATCTCTCTTAAAAACATATTTCTCTATAAAGTTAAATTTTATTCCACTTTACAAAAATAATTAAAAAATTTAAGACAGCACAAGAGGTTTTATACCCACGGATAGGATATAAATCAGAATTAAATTTAAAGAATAAAACGCTTTAGTATAGGACCATACCAGCGTCCAGTGGTCAGTTTCCACTGCAAGATTTTTGGGAAAGCAGCTGACAGTCATCTTAAGAAGCTACAAACAATTCAAAATAAAACCCTAAGCGAAGCTATCATGCGTGTTTCATGTGTACCTCTGTGTTACTAACGTGTCTAGTTACTTCTTTCAGATAAGCTAAAAGTTATATAGTAACCTTCCAGAATTAGAAAACGAAGAAATAGCCAGGATACCGATTTACAATATTTTTAATCCAGCAAACAAAAATAGATCGCAAACAGTACTAAGACTGTAGCCCCGCAACTAGATGATATCAACTCAAGCCAAACTGCAGAGACGAGTGAGACAACGGCATGACCACCAGGTCGTATAATCACTTTTTTATTTTATAAAATTAATATTTTTACTTTCATCTTTGTTTCTTTTTTTTTTTGTCTATTCTTCTTTCATACCAGGAATAAATTAATCATCAATAATAAATTTTTGCTATTTCAGATTTATAAACCGTTTTGTACTAGTTTTTCAAGTACACCTATCCTACAGGAGATTGAACTTTTGTACTGGAGCTCCATAAAAACTAATATTGTCTCCACCTTGGGCGCAGCTTGTTCTTTTTTGGACCTTGCGCCACAAAACCCAACCAACCAACGTCTCTACCTTGATTTTAGCCATTCCATCATTGCTTAGAACAAAACATATGACAACTTTGCTATAGCATACTATTAGATTGTCAATGTACTTTGTACCTGAAATTTCATGACTGGGTCGAACTTTGCAAACAATTCCATTAATTTAAAAAGTTTCCTGTCGTTTTGGTGCAGCGCATCACAGCCCATCTGCAAAGAAGACATTGTAGGCCTGCTTTATCCCGTCCTAGTCTATAAATTTTTGTCATTCTTGTAAAGATAGCTTATTGAATTCTGCCATGCTAACGCAATCTTAAACTAATATTGTGGCGCCATCTGGGACAAAAAAGACTTACTAAGAATGCTGTGTTATTGTGAGTGTGGAAACTACATCTGATGAAATTTTTAAAAAATTCTGATCGTTGGAAACATAAAATTCGATTATTCTTCGATAGCAAGTAATTTAGGAAGGAAATAAACATATATTTTTGGAAATATATCAGACACAATTATTAAGAAAATTATTTCACAAGATTGTTAAGTATGATTACGAGCAAATAATTTACTACTTAAATTTAATTAAATTTAAGTAGAACTCGAATATTTCAGATGCATTGGTGTCATTCAGGAAATTAGAAAATACACTGTAAGAATATTCATTGCCATCCTTCGAAATAAAATAAAAGAGATAATAATAATAGACTGTAGATTGTCAGGGCTTCGTAGTTAATTTTCTTCAAAACATTTTATAAAAAATACACTACAGGTTGCCTTCGAGTGGCAACGCCGAATGACAAACGGTATTTGACAGTAATCGACAAGAGAAAAGATGGAGCGCAGCAGTAAATATGTCACGATAGCTATCGTCAGGCATGTAACGATGGCTTTATTTTCAAGGTAAAACGTGTACATACGTTTGAGACAGTATATTCTACATGCTTGCAAGACTGTCAGATGTATTCCATTCGTGGCAACTTTCTGTCATTAGCCGTTATCCTGAAGTAGAGAACATCACATTTAATCTAGACTCCATCTAATGATTGGTGTTATGTCTTCTCACGATTCGAGGTCTTGCAATCCGATTCAGGTTGGCCATTCATATGGAGAACGTCATAACATGTATTCAGTATTACCCAGAAAACACCATCGATCTACAGGAATGCTCGTTTGGGAAGGCATTATACTGGTTTCAGAACAGATCTGAATGTTCTAATCGGAGTCACGACAGACAAAATATTACGGAACGTTATTCTAGAACAATATACACGTTTGCTTAGGACTGCCGTGAGTGTTGAATTTGTGTTTATGGATGACAAGTGCAGTCATCGTCGTTCGAACATTGTCAACGACTACCTTCAATTTGAGGATATCACTTATATGGAATGGCCACATTTTTAACTGACTTGAATGCGATTGAGCATGTGAGGATCATGTTTAGCAGATGAATCGTAGCCTTTCAACCACTTCCTAAATCTGCACCAGATCTTAGAAGATCAAAGTTTGGTAAGTGGTGTTCTCTGTCCCAAGTGCAGCCCTAATGGGATCTTCACCATACCTCTGTGTTGTATGGACTGTATTTCCTCATATAGAGAACATGTGATGTATTAAACATCATACAACAACGTACTACTCAGCTGTTGTACGGGCGTTGTAGTGCAAATGCTTCAGAGAATTATGGTTAGTATGTCTGGTATCATACCAGCACCATCTCTTTTGCTCAAAATCATGCATGTATTTTCTGATGCCTCCTATAGCTAGACTAGAAGTCGAATTAACGATCTAGTCTCTTTGGTTCAGTAGTATGTGAATTCGCTTCGTACCTCGAGTTTGTATGTTTTTAGTGTTCGTAATCCACTTTAACCAATGGTTTCCAGTCTAATTAACCCCCGTGTGCAGAAAACAATCACAGAGCAACATTACTAACATTAGCAACAAACTAAACTTATCCTACAATATATTGGAGAAGCAAAAATAGAAATTTTGGTTTTCAAAATGATTTAAAGGAGTTTCATTTTTACGCTATAGAATATTTTTGGTACTATTAATTCTAATGAATAAATGAAAATTCCTTTATGTTATTTGGAAAAATTACATCTTTAAATAAATAAATTTATTGGGAGAGAGTTGGTCAATTACGCAAATAAGACAAACACTTTTTTTATATTGTAGTTTAATATGGATTTTTGTAAATTACTTTAATATATTGTTAATGGTCTTGCTTTTGTTAATGGTCTTATATTATATTTGCTTTTCTTTTATTATTTAGGGATTATCCATATTGCTTTGATATGTCTATTTTAATTTATTCTACTTACAGACACTCTTTGGGGAATTGCACGCAGATGCTAAGATCTTTTCCTGCTTGCATGTCAGAAACGTGCATGTCTTTTTGCGTATAACCTCCCTGATGATGACATGGTCCCATGATTTTTTAATTTCTTAATTTTTTTATTTGCAAAGTTTTGTCTTATTTGTAACTGATTTTCAAAATTTTTATGAATTATTATTAATTTAATTACAAATTAATAAATTATTAATTTGTATTATTAATTTTCATATAACTTATGTTATTAATATTCTTAGCATATCTGTGTGTGTCTCTAACTGCTTTTCCGATAATTGGGTTCCAATGTATATATTTGATGGTATATTTTATATATATTTAATAAATTTTCTTATATTATATTTGCTGCTTTATATTAATTATCTAAAACCATGAAGTTTCCTTAAGGGGAAAAATATGATGTCAAGCAATTTATAATAAATAAAAATTATAAAAACTGATTAATAACAGAGTATTAATGTACAGAAAATATAGATTTTATATATAATTCCCAACGAAACAATAAATTTTTGTCATAAGATTTATTTAAAAACATACTGGAAGAAAAGGATGTTTCAAGAGCATTTAGCCGTTTGTAATTGATTCAAACTTTCGGGAAAATTATTACTGCTTATATGAACTTCATAAAATGTGTATCGTGATATGGCAATTTTGGAATAACATTAATGTTAATGTGTTAATTATGTTTTAATTAATTAAAAACATTATAATTATACCAAACATAAAAAAAATGTTCTCTGTTCTAAATTACCCAGAGACTAATATGTATAATTGTCATCTTTTCATCCAGATCAGCAGTTCTCAATTCAATTTCAGAAGAAAATTTGGCAAGCAAATAGAATACGGACAATATTTATACATATTTCCGATAATATTATACAAATTAGGGTTCTTAAATATATTCTATATGTACTTTACATAGTGAGAAACGATACAAATAGCTTAATTTTCAAGTCCATAATAATAAAGGAAACTGGCTTATAGACTATAAATAAATTTGCTTAAAGTGATTTTTTAGGAATCACAATGTTCCAAAATACACATAATATTATTCAACACTAAACTGTAATTCTTATCCTAAAAATCGTTGGGCGTCAAACCGACCAATTAACTAAATTGTAATTCTTATCAATATAGAATGCTGAAAATCAATTCATGGAAAAGAATCCAATTATTATTTTCTAAAATCTTGAAATGAAAGCAATGATTGCATTCGTTCAGAGAAAGACAAATCTTCGGAATTATCTCAAAGGTATAAAATTAATTGGTTAAGCTGAAAAATATTAACATTTTGATCAATTTACTACCTTTTTTTACCATAGATTTCTTGAAAATCTGCTACATCTAGTTTTCAATAATTGATAATTGAATAAATAGTGGTTTAATATCGAGAGGAATTATCAATTTCCTTGATAACTAACAAGATTGTCAATAATTCACAGTGCTTCCTTAAAGGAAACTACTTACTGTCACTACAAAGAAAAACTGAACTGTCAATCTGTCTTACAACTTTTAAAACTATAAAATAAGGAGAGTTTTTAAGTACTTTTTCATTATATTACCAGAGTCAACTATGATTCTTGTACAAAATTTTCAAATAATAATTTGCATGTAAGGTAGCATATGGTAGCAAATAAAATTTACAGGTAAGTGATTTACATGTTTAATTATTTTAAAATAGTCCATAGGGTTATAAATTAGTAATATTTAGGACAAATGGTTGAATAATAATTTTATACAAGATTTTTTTCTTTTAACAAAATTTCCTTTGGAAAAATAATAATTTTAATAACCTTTGGAATTTTAATAATGCTTTGAATTGTTTAAATGCTTACGATTTTCTTCAATCACAAACATTATTACAAATATTATTTGTCTACTTTATACTGATATATAATAACTATGATTACATTTGTTTTAAAAAGAAAAATAAATTAACAAATTTGATCACGTACGATAACTGGGTTTTGTGTGTGATAGGAATTTATATCTTATTTTTAACAGTTTATGTCCACTTTGAATTGTGGAACTTATTAAAAGGTTCGTGTTAGATCAAATAATTTATATGCACATAAAAAATTGGTAAAGATTTACTGTACGGTCACTCTGAGGATTTTTTCAAAAATCTCGCCATTTTGCACAAGCTAGGTCTAAAAATAAACAGAATGTTGAAAAATATTGCCTGATTGGTCAAAATCCGTCATCTGCGATTGGTCGAAACTGGTTGTGCTGCCAAAAAAAGTTATTTATCGCTAAATGTGGAAAACTCGCGCCAAGAGTGACCGTACATTTCATGAGGTTTATTGGAACGGTTCAGGGCTTGCAGTTCCACACGAATAAGTCATTGTAATAGGGAATAAAATCCCTCTTAAAGACAAAAATCCCTCAATGCCACATAATTTGCTTTATTTGTCTTACTTCAGCAAGTATTACAAACTCATTTTGCGTAATGTATTTCATTTCTGAGGCAGCTGTGGTTAATTAGAGCTTCTTTTCCCTTATTGGGAAGCTGGGAATTCGATTTCCAGATTAAACGAAAAATCCGTTGTGTTTATTGAAAGTGGCTGGGGCACGTTAAATAGGTCATGGTCGCAATGTCTTCCAAGTGAAATGATACTTCCATGGGTGAGAGATTGTATATTAGTGGTGACTCTGCATGATCCCTGCTCCTAAATTACGAAGATTCCCATCTGGCTGTTTCAACTAATTGGTAGAGCTCAACTCTGATCTAGCAACAGTGAAGTTTGCTAGTGTAGCAACAAAAACAAATTCATTGTTAACGCTTATTAAATTACAAGGATATTGTGAATGCCAATAAATAACTGAATGACTGAAATAAAAGTTTAAAAAAAACATTTAAATCTTCCTTGCCGATTTAAACTAACCATAAAGTGGATGTTATGATTTATTTCTTGCTTGAATAAGCAATCAAATATTAATATTTAATGTGCTTTACATGCTACTTAAAATAAATTTATCTTTAATGATGAATGCGTATTTTGTTTTTAATAATGGTATCAAGATAAATAAATATCCAATAATATATAAAACCAATCGCACTAAGATATTGGCCAATATTTTCTTTTCAACTGCTTACTGAAGAGCTAATCCCACTGACAAATTGACTTGTTTTTGATGGGTGGACAAAATTGTATATTCAATATTATGGGTGAAAACGATTATTTATTTAACTCATAGACCAATTATAAGTAAAATAAAGTGACGTACTCATGATCTCAATAAATAAAGAATGAAACAACCACTTTGATGTTGAAAAAAGGTGCTATGGATTTCAGACAAAAAATTGAACTGTCATATTACGGAAATGTATGAGAGAAAAGATTTTTTCCTTACGATGAAATGGTACAAAAATTTATAAATAAAAACCTTATTTTACTTATTCGCCGAATTTATTTGTGGTGCTGAATAAAAAAAGGTTGCATGGTATGAAGTGAAACTTACATCTCTGCCAAACTAGAAACATACCCTATTGCATTTCAAAATAGTGGACATAACATTTGTGACTAATTAAGATTGTAATTATAAATGTTTTGATTGCACAGCAAAAATTTACACTATGGTGTGAATCATTACGAAACAGTTCGCATAAAAAACTGAAAAATTTGATTCCCCACCCCCGTTTTTAAAGTCATGAAACCATGGCAAGCGTGGAAATATATTAGGTTGGGGAAAAAGTTATCCATTATTTTTTCGGTAGACGTCTGTAGTGATCGCTATCTCGTGAGGTATCTATCAAAGAATTTCAAATTTATGCTCATTGAAAGGTGACATTTGACACTAAAATATTCTCTTTTTGTTTGATTAATTCAGTTATGAGTACAAGGTTTTAAAAATAGAAGACAACAAACAGAAAATTCGATACATTTTAGTTTTTCTTTTATAATGGCGAAAATGCTAACCAGGTGGCTAAAATTGTGAAAGGTGTTTATCGTCCTATATATGACTGTAACAACCAGTTACGCACAATTTTGGTTTCATCGATTCCGTTTGGGTATTTGGATGCTAAAGATGCACCTCGCATGGATACAACATCATCGAGAATGTCTATAAAATATCAAAAATGATCGAAGTTAACCGCATGTCTGCAGTCGTAGCTTCGCACAAGACCTAAAAATCTACATGAAAACTGTTTTAAACCTTTTTACAAAGCGAATCTGAAAGAAGTTACAAAAAGTTCACGTAAAAATAATGGATTTCTTTTTCCCCAAACTAATATATGATGTTATTGGATTGCCTAATTATTTAGTTACTAAATTATTTGAAGAATTTTTATGGATTTCATTTGTAGCTATATGGATTAATGTAAAAAAGCAATACATTTCATTTGGATTTCCCTACCCAATTCAACTGCAATCACTGTTATCACATAACTTACTGGAACTATTATGTCCGAAAATATATAATGAATTTTTTATTTCGGACGTTTTAGGATAGAGCATATAAAAATACCACGTAATAAAAAGAAGGGGAATACACCTTATTCCCAACTATAAGATATCAAAAACAAACATCAAGCAATACTTTGGCTCAAACATCAACTCCTGCTTCTGTTGTTGTTAATGATACTTGGCGACGCAAAGCCCGTTCATCACAGAGACTAGGCGAATGAAGTCAGAGAGGGAGCGTCTTCCGTTTTTTTAAATAGAGCACCCTCATTCGAAGGTGGAAGTACAACTTATGGCTCATAGATGGCAGCACCACCTGAATCTTCCAATTTAGGGATTGAAACCAGTGAAGACCCAAAGCGTGGCTCCAACCACCCCCAGAGGTATTAATTTGTTATGGGAACATGGAGGACATTGCGACCCGACAGATTTAACGTGCCCCAGTCGCAATTAGTGAACACGGCTAAGCCGGGATTCAAACTCACCACCTTTTGGTAACGAGAACGACGCCCTAACCAACCAGACCACCGCGGCTTTTAGGTGAGGTAGTATTAACTTTCATGACTTTTACGCAGATATAACGTAATGTCTTTTGAGCTAAATGTATATTTGGTTAAATATTAAAATAATTTTTTTATAAATTTCGTGAAATTTTTTATTTCGGTAGTTTTAGGATAGAGCATATAAAAACACCATGTAATAATAAGAAGGGGAATACACATTATTCTCAACTATAAGATATCAAGAAATAGTTTGGCTCAAACATCAAATCCTGCTTCTGAAATTCAGATGACGAGTCTCACTTGTTAAATGTACCAAAGGGTTAATAAATGTTTATGTTTAGACTTTTTAGTTACGATGTTTACTGAATTGAGATTTTTTAGTTATGATGTTAACTATATTAAGCCGAGTGGCGTAGCACTTTAAAGGTATAGATCTAAAATTTGATCCTCTTGCTCGGCAAGGTCGACTTTATCGTTCATCCTTTTAGTAGTTAGTCGATAAAACTGGTTATCAGGCAGCTTTTGGGAACTAAACATTGGGGGTTTCACTTGAAGCTGACCACCTAACCGGTATAAATACTACGCACCACAGGACACTTGGTCAAGAAAACAGATATGGTACTGTAGGCCTTGCTCCCATGGGGCTGTCGTGTCACTTTAGCTTGTTATTTTTGGTTTAATATATTTTTCCGGTGTTTTAAAAAGCGTATTGTTATTGACCACTTCATCAAGCTTGTTTTTGGTTTTTCCAATATGCCACCAATCGGAAATTCATTGGAAAGCGGTTGAAAGGATTAATTCAACATCTAATAACTTTGTAACAGAAAGGAAAATATTCAACGTTTACCATCTTATTTAAATTATTTTCGTCTGAAGTATACATGGGACATCATTTCTTTCGTAAAGTAATAATGTAAATAAAGCCAAATAAGTAGTAAATATCTATAAAAGTAATAAATTGTGTTCCTTTTCCGAAACACAACTTTTTCCGAGCACTAAAACCATGGTTCTTACTTAATGTCCAGGAATTCACATAAAAATAAAAAAATGAAGCAGAATAAATTGAATTTATTTACATGACATATAAATTGAAAGATAATGATTTAAAAATTATATAATAATAATATTTATACATGAATGTTTTCGTATGTTTTGTATGAATATACCTTTGAAATATATACAAAAATTTCTTTCATAAAGAATGTAATTATGTAATTCCATTTACCTTTTTGTTCTTAAATGAGTTGCTTTTAAAAAGCGTTTTCTTTATTGAGAACTCATTAAATAATTTATCATAATTTTGGAAAGATATAGATTTGTTTACGCATTCTTCCGTGATTCAATCTTTAAAATCAACCGATACCATTTCAAATATAACTTTGTTGATGTGGTTGATAGCATTGTTTTCTAAATACACGCTTCAATAAATACTTCCTTATCCTGATGTATTAACAAGTGTACGCATAAATTTGTAGTTTCAGGTGAAGGTGTAATAGGTTTCCCGACATTCTATTATGGGATTGTCATCTTTGATGAGTTAATCTTTAATATTCCGTTTATTTTTAGATCTCGCTTGTGCAAAATGGCGAGATTTTTAGCAACATTTTGAAAAAGGAACCAAGAGATATCGTACAGTAAATTTTTACAAAATGAGCTTTACTTGCTAAGAGAAAGAATTTTTTTAGCACATTTTAAAGATTTTTTAGTTTATTTATTTTACGGCTTCGATTGTTAGAATGTTTCTTTCGTTAGCAATGGTTTACATTTTTTGATAATTTTGTCACGTGAGTCACAAAAGTAAACAAGTATTATTTTTAAATAAAAACATATTTTAAAATAAAGATGATATTTTCAGTGTAAAACCATTGTAAGAAAACATTTATCTCTCATTAAGAGAAGAATGGTTGAATTATTACTCAAACAAAAGGCATGAAAGGACTAAAATAAAATGTTAGCAACAAATTGTATTTCAGCCATTTTAATTTTTATATAAATTTAACTAATTTCTCGTTCTAATAATTCATTAATATTGTGAGTCATTGAAATAATGAAAACAGCAAGGTTAACGTATATAACTAATAATAAATTTAATAAATGAAGTTCATTTTTAACACAAATAAAACACAATGATATTTGTAGAATTATAATTTTTAGAATTAGTGTAAAGTAACCAAAGCTATGCTGTATTGCAGTGGTTCTTAACCTTTTTAAGCCGCGACCCAAATTTGAGAAATATATTCATGTCGCGACCCAAAAAAAAGTCAAAATTTTTTCATTGCTTTATTTTAGAGAGAATTTTTAAAAAATCTTCAATCCTAGGATGATGATTTTTTTAACTTACAAATTTTTTATTTATTTTTTTTAATAATAAAGATAAACAAAAGTACTTTCCGATCCAAGAAAAATTTAATTAATAATCAAGTGTTTTTAATAATTTTTATTTACCAAATTAAAATATGTTTTTAACTTTTTGAAAATAATTGACATTTTAACTTATTCCTAAAAAAAAAAAGAAATATCAGTACAAATGTTGAGTCTTTTAAATTTTAAATGCAAGTCATACAGTTTTAAAGAGAACCTTGTGCTTGAATACATTTTGAAAGATATTCAAACCTCGGTCGAATGCTTGTCAAGGAGCACCTTATATCTATTTCAGGATTTACTTGTTCCGGTAATTGTTTTTGATTACACACAGAGCCGAAAAACCAGCCTCACACATATATGTTGTTGAAAAGGGCAATAATACTTTTAGGGCTTCTTTAACAATTATTGGCTTTTCGGTTTTTAATTTTAACTAGAAAGCACATAAAGATTGAGTGTTTTTGTAGAAATTGTATCTAAGTGCTGTGTCATTTTGTATTTCTATTAATTGTTCTTGAAATTGATTAATATTAACAAATTCCTCATGCAAATCACTTACATCAAAATTAAATGGCATTCGAACCCAATAATATTTGAAAACATCTGCAGGGAAATATCGATCAAAGTCTGCTATTAGTTTTTCTAAATAATTAATAATAATTTTCTGTATTTCAAAATCTGTGATATCAATATTATTGTCTTCAACAAGTAAATTAAGAGTCGGGAATGAAGCAAGTTTCTTTACTTCAACCTTATTTCTCTATAATTTAAGTTTAGGGAATAACTCTTCTAGGAGGTGTTGGTATTACTTATTATTTGGTGTATTACTAACGTTTTGGTTCGACTCAGCGCGACCCATAGGTTAAGAACCGCTGCTGTATTGTATCAAATGGAATAGTCATTAAAAATCCATATAGTGGGATAGTTGTTGGTAAACGTCAGCTTAATTCCTTGTCCAGTAGCTCAATACTATGAAGACTCACGATCATAAATATTGATCATAAATCATATCTAAATCATAAATATTAAGGATCACAAATAATATGTTTAATATTGACATTCTTCCTACTTAAGCATTTTACAATTATATAACATACTTTTAACACTAGAACTAGTGTCGAATAGACGCCGGAGTCTGTTTAATCTACCTTACTTAAAATCATTCGATTTTCGAATTTTGTGCAGAGCAGACACTTTGAAACGATGGTTCGTTTGTAATTGTCTAAACACTGACGAAATTACTAATTCTTTACGAGAGCTTTCTTAGAATGTATCGGATGGTGGTGACCTGTCTTGTTCTAATTGAGTATCATTGTAATCATTGCAAATGAGCTTTATACAAAATATTATGCATAAAAGCGATAAACTATGATTAAAGAATTTGGATTCTCACCAAAATTTCGATTTTGTCTATTATACTAATATGTGTGATTATATTTTTGTTTTAATATATTTTACAAGTCTATTAGTTTTGTTTCAGTTTTTTATTTTACAAAGGATAATATTACATGATAATTACATGAAATAATAAAGTCTTAATTCTAAAACCTATTGATGAGTATGGTCCTGTAATTATTTAATTATTACAATTATTTTACATCGTGGTGAGGTAAAAATCGGTGAAATTACGTCAGCGGATGTTTCTCATGATATGGAAAGGAATCATTGGTCCTAATTCATGGTATCCTCAAAGAAGAATCTTACTCCACTATTCTAGTTAACAATTTGCTACCTACATTTTGATAATTTCACGGGATGGTCATTCTTATATCCTGGATGACAACGCCACTTGCCATGCTGTGACGCCCACCAGAATCTGGTATGCTGATAATAATTGCATTTCAGAAACTTTTCTAAACATTTCCTCCAGATATTACATTTTGTTCAATATTTATCTTATTTTGTACTTTCTCCTTATCATTGCTAGAGAAGTCCATGTTTTGTCCATTGTTTTCATATTTATTTATTTTCAATTGTTGGTTGGTGATATTTACTATTCCAGCTATCAACTTATCTTCACATTCAGTTTCTTCTCTTGATAAAGAAATCGATGTAGATTATTTTTCAATGCCGTTAGAGCTTTCCGAAATTTTATATAATTTTTCCATTTCCATTTGTTCTATTTCAATAATTGACCAGTCACGTATCACCCATGGTGCGTTTATCTCAACGTCATGAACTTCGTCACTTTCCTTATAATCTGTTTTCACTTCTTGGTCCAAATGTTTATTTTCTTCTGATGTACATTCTGCTAGACAGTTTTCAATTCCTGCAGCTGATGTTGCTATTTCTTTATCATTCTGAGAGCAGTCCATGTCAATGTTGTTATTAATTACGTCATGGGTACTGTCTTCTTTTGATGTCACGCTTTCAATGTCAGATGTGTTTCTTTGGACTGTAGAATCATCCCATGGAGTATTTTCTATTACTTCTTTAATATCCTTTTCACTTTTCTTTCTGTATCGTAATTCTTCTATTTCATTTTGTTCTTCAATCACAATTGACCATTCCCTTACTATCCATGGTGCGTTGGTTAATGCCTCATGATTTTCCTTTTCTTTTCCAAATTCTACTGTTCTTTCTCGATGATTATCACAAATATGATTTACTATTTTTGATTTATTATCAAAAAGTTTTTCAGACTGGTTTTTTTTGAGGTCCATATTCAACTTCTGTTGTTCGATTACTGTCTGCTTCAGGTGTTTCAAAGTCATTTTTATTTTGTAACATTGAAATGTCATAATTTTGTACCTTGGTGGGACTCTTTTGTTCCAATTCTGCTATTAATTCTCCAGAACAGGCATATTCGATGCAGATGTTTTTCTCTAAATTCGAAACTATCCGTTCTTTTTCAGTTGATGATGATAAATATTCCACCTTTCCTTCAAAATCATCTGTCTTTACTGGGTCAATCTTAGTATTCTCGTTTTCCATTTTATGATTAAGCTGATCGTATATGATCTTTTTAGATTCGTCTTTTAGGCTTTTAATTCGTTTTCCTTGTTAATTTTTTCTCTCCGATTTTTTTTTTTCATTTTGTTCTGTCTTCCCTGTTGTTTTAATTGACGTTTCTGCAATACATTCTTCTATTTTACTATAGTTGATCACTTGATCTGGATGTTTATGTTTGAATGGTTCTTCATTGATGACATCAGAATTTTGGTCTTGAAGGCATATTAAAAATGCCATTGATAGCTCAGATTGAAACATGTTGATTTGGATGATCAAAATCTCTTGATTCTTTAGTAGATCTGAGATTATTTAGAACCATTTTTTCTGTATCTGCAGCACCTTTTTTCTAATTATTTAATGTTTCAAAAGTTTTTTCTCTCTGTTGTATACCGGATTGGCTTACATCATCAGGCACAGATTCAAAGGATTCATATTTGAAGTCATCATCTATCA
>JAPDSC010023702.1:6033-21908 GCA_026290005.1 Latrodectus geometricus
ATATATATATATATATGATGTGTATATATTATACTTGGGTAAATGTGTGTGTAAATTTTAATTAAAATTAAAATTGAGTAAAAACTAAGTTAAGTCATTAAAAATATAATTCTTTTTTTTTAATAAAATAAATTAAATTATTAAACATTTAGGAAAAAACATATCAGAAAATATTTTTCAAAAGTATAAAAAATTTCCAATGAAAACAAGATGAATTAATTAATATATAAAGAAAAAAATTCTGAGGATAAGAAATACAGAAAGTGAAAATGAAAATTAAAACAGGAAAATTGCGAAAAAGATTTTGAGAAAGAGATTGGAATAAAAACTTGTTCTACTTCGTCACTGGATCATGGGACAAGGGAAAGTGTTTCGAATTTATATGAGTAAGGATTCTGAATAATAATCAAAACACAAATGAACTGATGCCAATTTCTTGGAAGTAATGAAAGAAATGATGTATTTAAATTTTAGCAGAGATTTTTTACCCAACGAATAATTAACAGTACATGGTAATGTAAAATGTTTAACAAAAAGAATATTTACAAGAAAAGTGAAATTAATTTATAAAAAAATAAATTGACTTGAAATAAGTAAAACTATGTAAAAAGGCTTGAAATAAGTAAAACTATTTAAAAATATCGGAAAAGGAATTTAATTTGTAAATTATCTTATTGGGAAACGTTGAATTTAGGTAAAAATGATGGAACGAAAGGAATATAAAAAAAGCTACATCATTGCCAAAATATGATATAACCAATATTTAATCTGTGTTATAATTAAAGTTGAATACATAATTTTTATAGCGTTAATATATTACAAAGTAATAATGAAACAAAATGATTAAAAATAATTATTATTAAAATCCAAAAAGTTTATAAAATGACAATGTCAATATTTTATTGTAATATCTAAAATTTTAAAATATTGTCAAGGGCAGCGAAAATAGTAACTGATTAACTTAATCATAAAAAAAATCAAACAAGAAATTTTTAATTTTTAAAAAATCTTAATATTAAGATTTCTATAATGGTTAAGATTAATTAAAAAAGAGCATACCTTTAAAATGAACCAACGCGAAAGAAGTTTAGAAGGAAATTTTTATTGAGTTTTCTGGCTTAGAAAAATTAATTAGTTAGAGTAGAAATTATATATTAAAACGTGACAAACTGGACTTATATAAAATATTAATTTATTTTAATTCTGTAAACGATTTTTTGAAATGAAGATATATGAAATGAATTGAAATTAAATTTTTGATTAAATCTGATTTAAAGAATTGAGTGGCTTTTATAAACTCATTAAGTTCGGAATTCAACACATAATAATTGACTTAATAATATAGGCGAAAAAATTTCGTCCATTGCAGTAATAGAATTCCAATTAACAAATATAATGACTCTGAAATGGGAGTTTTACTTTTATGATGTATTTTATAGTTAATAATACTTATTTTGACATTTAAGTGGTTTACATTCGAATTATCTGAATTATTATTGTTAATTTTTAAAAAGTCTGGGTAAATTTCAATGATTCAGAACGGTTAGTTAAAACTAATGACCAAAAAGTCATTAAAATATATATATAAATTTACAGTTAAATCTTGTGAAATTTAAAGAATTTATGGCAAATAAATATAAAGTAGAAATATTTGAACTTAAAAATTAGAAATGTTGGAACACCAATAGTTTGCTTGTATATTTATACATTTGTTAGATTAAACTTAACTATATATATATATGTGTGTGTGTGTGTGTGTGTCCATGTGTCCATTCATTTGTATCGCTTATGTGACTGAAATTAATAACATCATTCATCTATTGATTTGATTAATAACATCATTAACGGGTATCGTGGAATACAAATTTTCGAAGTCAAAACTATTAAAACTTATGTTTTGACTTCGAAAATGCTTAACCCTTCTTTGCATAACGGTGGAAATTTCCATCATAACCTATAATGCCCAAAAATTATATAAAAGAACAAGTTCACTTTAAGTTGATCGTGTTTGGATACCTTTTTAATGTCCATTGCATAAAAAGAAACATAGCTGTCAAAAATAAACAAGTGTCATTATCAGTGAAACGAGCTTAAAGTTGTCTCATTCCGCTGTTTGTTGTAGTTGCAATAAACGTATGATTTCGTTTATAATTTTGTTTTATTATATTAGAGTTTCTATTGCTGAAAAATTGAAAATGAGTGGAAGAAAGGTTTGTAACACGTGTTTCTGTTATTTTCCTCTTTTATTTCTATTTAGTACTAAGCTAATGATCTAACTTTGGATGATGATGGAAATTTTTAGCATATTGTTTTTTGCTAAATTTATACTATAAATATATACTAAGATTTTTTTAACCATTTTTCCTATAATTCTGAACATGAATTATATCAACTTGATTTATTTCACCAATAAAGAAAAAATCATGCAAAGAAGGGTTAACGTTTCAAGAGTTTACTTTTAATTATACAGAATTCTTGTTGATTTATATAAATGTTAATGTATATTCCAAGACCTCTTTTTTAAAAATTTTTTAAAAACAATGCGTAGGTTTCTTATTTTATCTTTTTTTACATATGTGTAATTAAAGGAGTATCAACCGCCAAAATATTATTGAAAATTAAAGAGTAGTTATATTGAAAATGGATTGAAAATGGAAAAAATCGAGACGCATAAAAACTCGCAATTGTTTAAATATAGTCTGATTACATAAATCCTTCCTATTGTTATCACTTATGTTATATTTTAATTGTTGAGTATAAATTTGCAGTCAAGCAAAATAGAAATGGTTTCAAATGATTCAAATAATAATACTATATTGATTATCCGTCATACCTAAGACTGTTGCAAGCCATCATAGAAATCCACGATTTTTAACTTTAAGAAAATTTTTCAGCAACAGTGTGTTGTATTGACATGTCGTAAGATTGAAAACTTTGAAATTTCCCAAGTGCTTACTACAACATACATGTAAGCAGAAAGCGCAACATTCATTTCTTGTTAATCAATAGGCACAAGATCAAAATCAGAATTTCCTTCAATCAAAAAAAAATTTCCTTCAAGAAAATCAGAAAAAACAGGCTTTTTAATAGGCCACGGTGAGCCCACACTCAGATAATTTGTAATAACTTCAAACCACATATCCTCTTTTTTGTTATTTATTTATTTATTTTTGTCGTTTGCCAGCTAGGCTGGCAATATGGGGTGCGCTGCTCCACATTTTCAACTAAACCGTAATTTGGTATAGAGTCCGACTTCCTCAGTACACACACATGCCACAAGCACCCATATATAGGGTCGGCAACCATTCACAACCCATTTATACAAGGAAAAGACAAAGGCAAGAGAGAGAGAAAGCACATCCATTGTCAAGCCAAGATTCGAACCCTGGACCACCCTGTCCGCCTTCAGGTGTGGTGGGCTTTTTTCGTTATTAAATAGAAAGTATATAGCAAGATGAATGCGAGAGATTGATTGGAGATTACGTAAAAATTTAAATAGCCATGAATGATACACAAATAATATAGGCACAGTCAAAATTATCATAATCATAATGCAATAAATGAATACATACAAAATTTACAACTCGGACAACACATTCAGCTTAAGAAGCAGCTTAAATAGAATTTTCACAAAATAAATATTTGAAGATTGTTTAATATTTAGAGCAAATATAAATACAATAAAGCAATTAGATAAGACCATTTAAATATAGCAAAAAGATAGAACATATAACCAGTATACGAAGTGAAATTTAGAAAATGAAATTTAAAATTTCAGTCATTTCAATAATCATACAGAATAAAAGGGAAAATTAAAAAAATCACAATCAATTAAATTAAATAAAATACCAACATGGTCAGCTTCATCAGGGAGTATTGGTTATATTGGCATGAAGTATGGCTTTTCTGAAATGACTGAAGACTAATGTCTAAATCAAGCCATTACAAAAGCTTTATTCTGTATGATTTTTTAAATTACTCTAATTTTAAATTTCATTTTGTAAATTTCACTTCGTAAATTGGTCATATTTTTTTTTATCATTTTGCTATAATGGTCTTATCTAATTGCTTTATTATAATTATAATTGTTACAAATATTTAACAATTATCATACATATATAAATGTATGCATGTATGTATGCAATATTATAGATGCATACCTATATCTATGAGAATATGACAGGGATATCCGAATATTATTCAAAATAAAATAAATGAAATTTTGTTAAAGGAATAAATGACGACTACTTAGATATGGGTAAAAAAAGAAAAGAACGATGTTGTGTCTAGAATAAATTGAAAAATAACTCATTGATTCTCCTCTAAGTTAAGATAACTTCAAGTCACGGATGGCAACCACCTTTCTTTGAAAAAGCAAGAAATCGCTTGCTGACAAAGAAACGAATGAATTCATCGAAGCAGTATAACGGATATATATCTCGTGTTAATAGAAAAAAAAAAGTGATCCGTTGAAATACAACTCTCGACACATATGCAAAATTCAGTCTGTGATTCGGTTCGTTTTAGTCTCGTTTTATTGAAAACAGGAGATAAAACGCATAAAAGAATGGATTGACGTCTTTTCAGAGTATATTTTATTCGAAAACTGAGTGCATAATTCATAATCTTTAACCTTAATTTATTGACTAAATGATTCAAAGCAGTGAATCACTTAGCCAAGTATGTCAAAAGCAAATATTCCCGAAACGTGAGATTTATTGAATAGTAAATGTTTCTGCTGAGAGGAAAAAGCTACTCTTTTCTCCGTTTTTTTACTGAACTTGCAGTGGATATGAGGAACACATTTATTAAGTAAGCTATTTATACCGGCGCTAAAAACAATACCTTTTGTTGTTTCTTGTCTTTTGGCATTTGGAAAAAAAGATATTCTTGATGCTGTTTAGATTAAAGAATGGCAAAATTTTAATTTTTTTCGAATTCAAATTGAATACAATTATTGATTTATCAAAATCCATAATTCTCTTTCACTTAATGTATGACAATATAAATACAATCCCACAGACAAAATTTTTGAAAATAAATACAAATTCTTATATGTGGTTGTTGAATATATATGAACAGATTTCAATTTCAAATCAAAAGGACAATTTACTGCAATAAAATTAACGAATTTATATTCATAATGGTTGATTATGTTTGGATATTTTTTATCACCAGGAAAAATTTAGCCACCAAATATTTTGCTAAAGTCATCAAGAGTTTAAAAGCAGCATTTCGACAGAGAGAGCATAAAGAAACCATTTTTTTTATTTACAAGAATAACATTAATGTTAATTAACAAATGTTTTGAATTTCATTATATTAGTTTGGGAAAAAGAAATCCATTATTTTTACGTGAACTTTATGTAACTTCTTTTGGATTCGCTTTGTAAAAAGGTTTAAAACAGCTTTCATGTAGATTTTTAGGTCTTGCGCATTACGACTGCTGACATGTGGCTAACTTCGATCATTTTTGATATTTTATAGACATTTTCGACGATGCTGTATTCACATGCGAGGTGCATCTCTAACATCAAAAATACCCGAACGGAATCGAAGTCAAACAAAAATTGTACGTAACTGGTTGTTACAGTCTTATATAGGACGATAAACACCTTTCACAATTTTAACCATCCGGCTATCTTTTTCGCCGTTACAAGAGAAAAACGAAAATATATCGAATTTTCTGTTTGTTGTCTTCCATTTTTAAAACCCTGTACTCGTAACTGAATGAATCAAACAAAAAACCACAAGAGAATATTTTAGTGTCAAATGTCACCTTTCCAACGAGCATAAATCTGAAACTGTTAGATAGATACCTCACGAGATATCGATCACTACAGACGTCTACCGAAAAAATAATGGATTACTTTTTCCCCAAACTAATATATGAACGGATTTCAATTTCCAATCAAAAGGACAATTTACTGCCATAAAATTAACGAATTTCCATTCATAATGATATATTATGTTTGGATAATTTTTTATCACCAGGAAAAATTTAGCCTCCAAATATTTTGCTAATGTCATCAAGAGATTAAAAGCAGAATTTCGACAGAGAGAGAGCATAAAGAAACCATTTTTTTCCTTACGAGAATAGCATTAATGTTAATTAATAAATGTTTCGAATTTCCTAATATATTTATTTTTATACTACATATAAATTAAATCACCTCAAAAATAATAGAAAGCTGTTATGCTTCAAAAATACCTACTAAATTATTCGGAAAGTACAATTTATTAAAAACAAATAGTGCTTTCTGAACGCATTTCTTTTCGAGAATAAATTGTCAAAAGAGACACAGTTACCGTAAGTAGGCAACAAAACTATCAAGTTCCCCCAGCTCAGAAATCCAGTCCGATAAAATGATTAAAAAACGTTGAGAAATTGCTTCCATTCAGAATGCAAGACGAAACCATTCTTTCGATAACGATCTCCTTATTCGGTAAAAGAAAGGAAAAGTGAAATGCTTTCCAAGCCAGAATGGGCTGGATTTTCAGCAGTGAAATTATGTGCACTGCCAGAGTGTAGTCTAAAATTCTATTGTATAGCAGAACTTCCCCCGCTGGTGAAAAGGGCAAAAGTCGAAGTGCGAAAGAATACTTTCAGTGCCCTAATTTGAGCGCTGATAATGGAATAGCACAAGAATAAGATCCTAATCTACGTGACCAATGATCAATCATCAGAAATTCGTAATCTAAGAATGATAAAATGAAAAACTTTCAGTTTTCTTGTCCTAATATACAAAGTTTACATATATTCGCAAAAAATCTTCAAAAAAATAAACTAATTGTATTCAATAAGAAACAGTTTCTTTAATTCTAATTGGATACAGTGTTGCAAAGATGAATGCGATTAAATGTGAAATTATGCGGAACATGCTTTTCTTCAAAATTAAAGTATTGTCAAACTATGAAAATAGTGCCACATGATCAGAGATTTGTAATATAAGAATGAAATGACAAGAAATGTTTATTTTTTCGCTCTAATATGTAAATTTCGCATGCATTCACAAAGTTGATCGTATTCGTTGATCGAATTTAATCAAAACCTGTTTTATAAATTCTGATTGAATAAGATTTTGCATGATCGCTTATCATCGAAAACAGAAGTACAGAGCGTGATTCTTGATCCAAATTTGAGTACATGAAAAATTATAATAATTATTTAGTAGATTCTGAGGGATTATTTTTTGGTTATCAGGCAACTTATCAATCACTCAGTAAAGACTAAATATAATACAGTAAGCCAACTCATTGTTTCATTTTACATAGCCTATTATACACATTTTGCATATATTTTCAGTCTCTCTCGAAAATATATTTATTCATATCTATTAAAAATTGTTCTAGAAATTCTAGTTGAATATAATTTTAAATATTCGAACACTCTATAAATGGACTCTAACACTTACAAATCTTCACTTCCGACATAAGAATCGAACCCACGAACTGCTAAAAGAGCAGAGCGCTAAATATGATTGAACATGTTAAAATGACATCATCGATAAATTTACCTTTTATTAAAAATGAAACCTGTATAAAAAAAAGGTCTCATGATATTAGAAAAATTAGATAATATTAATATTAATTGTGCACATACTTAGAATGTGATTCTGTATAATTTCTTAATATGTTTTACATTTAATTACACAAAATTAATAACAAATATATTTTTCTACATTTTGTAGCCAATATTTGCGTTTAAAAATTAACCTAAAAACATTGTGCATAGATATACTTTCGATAAAATTTCAAAAAACGTTTATTAAAATAAAAGTACAATATAATACTTTTGAATTATATTTCTTTAAAATCTAATAAAAATTGCATTTGAAAATAAATTTATTATTTATTATAATATGAAAATATGCTTTGTCTTGACTAATAATTAAATATATAAGTTAATTCCATTGGGAAACATATTTTTCTCGTACTAATAATATGCTTATTATAATATATTCATTTTATTCATGCTATAACAAATCCAAAAAAAGCAGTAAGCTGTTCGTGCCTTAATTAATTACATCTGTTATTCTAAAAAATTTGCAGATGATATTTTAAGTGGAGGAGACAGTAATATACAGAAATGAAAGGCAAATATTAACATGTATTTACATATATCACATTCCTCCTGTAATCACTGTACCAGATACTTTATTACAATATTAAATCTTGAAAGACAGGCTAAATCGTTCGCGAAGTGAGCGAAAGCGAACAGAATGCCTATTCTAGAATACCGCCTATTCGGACGCAGATGGCATAGAAAGCAGGTGCTGTTATGTTATACCTCTCATTCAGGCGTTCGTCAAGGTCATCCTCAGAAACAACACTCGCGAAAAACGGCGAGAAGGCCATTTCCTGATGTGTTTTCAACACAACTTTACATCGATGGATCAATTACCTGAAGAGCGCTGTCTGTTTACGCAACATGGCTCTGATGAATAAGGCGCCTTCTTTTCAAAGCACCACTTAAAGTTAATGTACTTTTTGAAGGGTAGTTTTTATTGAATGAAATTTTCCCCTTATATCAATCATAAGAGCATATATATATATATATATATATAATACAAAGAAATAAATACAATGTATAGAAAAAGCTTATTGATATTTGCGACATTTATCTTTATTGGTATTTAAGATAAAACTAATCAATTTAACTTTAGAGTTTTTAAACTAATTTATTGGAAATCAAACATCTCTTTAAAAATTTACAGAAATGTAGTACTTAATGCATTAAAACGCATATATCTTATTTGCAATAATCTAAAATTTATTAAAAAAAATTAATCGCTTAATTAATCAACTTAAAAATAATGATTTTCCTATTAATTTTATTTTAAGTTATGTAGGATGTAGGGAATCGCTTATAAGATTGAAGTAATGTGTATTTTTCATAACTACAGAATTGCTACCCAAGCATTGAAGTTCTTATAAGAATCCCGAAGACGCCTACTTTCACTTTAAATATACTTTAATATTTAATCTACATTAAACATTTTAAACTACTTTAACTTCTTAAATTAACTTGTAAAGAAATTTTTCTTATTACTTTTGGCAACTATATTCTTCTATATTTGATATATATTCTTCTGTATTTGATATATTCTTCTGTATTTGATATATTCTTCTGTATTTGATATATCTTTCTGATTCTATTGATTCGCATATTTTTTGTATTGCTTATTTTTTAATATATTACTTTGATTCCATTTATTTCAAATTTTAATATAGTAGTGTTTTTTTTCTTATAGAGACACTCTTCGGGGGAATAACGCGAATATTTTTAGACCTTTGTCTTTCGTGTTTGTCAGAAAAGGGTGTCTATTTAGCATAACTGACCATCTCCCTCCTGTTGAAGACGTGGTCCCTATGCTCTTTCCTTAATTATATTTTATTGTTTTTCTTGATTTTGTCTTTCTGATATTAAATTGTATAGTTTCTCATGTTTTATCTTTATCGATTAAATGTATCGTACTTAATATATATATATATACCATCATTAAATTAGCATAAAAACCAGACAAAATTTCCATCACTTTATACCGATGGTAAAGTTTATTTTCTTTAATAACTCCATTTCAGCTGGTTTAAATTTAGCTACTGAATTCCTTGATGGGATGTAATATTAAAAAATACAATGCGTTAATAATAAGTATTTATATTATTCATAAAAAATGTAATTCGATTGCCATTCAGTGTGAATTATCTCAACGAATTACAAATAACTTATGATATTATAAATAATTTTGTAAAATGTTTATTTAGGTTCAGTTTACTGGATATTCAATCAAGCAGTTCCAAATTATTCACTATTATTATTAATATTTAAAGGCAATCATATGCTCGATAAAATTCTGCAATTTAATGAAATTATAAATCACTATCTAGTTGCCATGGAGACGGACCTAAATTGGAGCATTTTTTCAATCCTTAATATTTGATTCATAAATAATGAGTAAGTTAAGTCTTAGCTTATATTCAATTTAAATGTTTCCAAAACAATAATAACACAGCTTCTCATATCATTTACTTTAAATGTCTAGTTTAAAATACGCCCTTATTTCAGTAATTTTTTGAGAGAGTTTTACAATTAATCTTAATATTTATAACCTTTTTAATAACATACATTTAGGTAGTTCGCATTGAACTTACTTAATTTAGATTGCAAGAAAAAGTAAACTAAATTCAAATCGAATTTTATTGAAAATATATTCTTGGAACATTTAAACAGAAAAAGGAACATTTATCTAAAATGTAAAACGTTTTGATAGAAATATATTTCCATCATTATAACAAATTCAAATATAAAATATTCCATTTATAGAGGAGATTCTTCAGCATTCAAAAATAAATTTTAAAGTCTCTTTTTGTTTCAAGTAATTACTTTGTTTTCGTTAAAATAAGTAAAATTACAAGTATGTTCTAAACAGCATAAAGAACAAAACAGAAAGAAGAAATTCAATGCATACATACTTCTAAGAGAAACAATACACATTCAAACATGACAATAATTTAGTTAGATTTTATGTCTCTAGAAACTTTTTATGTACAATAATAAAAATCTTTTTTTTTTTTATCAATTAACACACTTTTTTACAGTTAATTCACTTCCTTCATAGAGAATTAAGTTGTTCACTTAAGAACAGATAACATTTTTCTTTTTTTGATTTCTCGTTGCTAAAAAACTAATGCCTTTTAAATTATTTATAATCATTTGCGAATAAAATTCAAAAAAATATTTTTATTTTAAATACTTAAAGAAATTTTTTTTTCGACAGTCATTTCGAAAGACCTAAAATAGATAAGTGCTCGTATTATTTTAAATTCAAATTTGATAAAATGTTTCCTTACATTATATGCAGCTTTATTTAAAACATTTTTTTAATTTTGCATTTAACAAAAGAAGTTCTTAATTTTCTTCATAATATATTACAATAATTTAATCTTCTGTTAATTGTTCAATTTGCCTTGTTCTTGATGCCAATAAATTTTTAATATTTAACTTATAATTACTTCCGAATAAAATTCATTTTTCTTTTTAAACTAAAAATTATTAATTTTTTCTGAAAGAATTCAAAAGATAAATGAATCTTCGAAAGATAAATAAATCTTTAAAATATAAAATTAAAATTTATTCTCTGCTTTATATGTAAGTTTACGCATTGGCATATTTCTTAAATTTCTTAATTTACAATAAGGTTTTTATTTTTTTATTTTGATTAAGGTGTATATTCTACTTATAAGATTTCAACCTTTTTTTTTTGTTATTTTGATTTGGTTTGTTGCAAAAGTTTTCGCGAATAAAATTCTTTTTCAAATTAAAATTATGATAAACTTTTTTTAATATTTTTTAGAAAAAATTCAGAGGGTCTCGAAATAATTTTATATATTTCGACACCAAATAAATATAACTTATTCTCTACGTTTGTATTGAACGGAATTTTCACTAAAGGATTTAAGAATTTAGACTTTACCCTAAGGGATTTTTGGATTTTCATTATACTATATTTCACCCGAGTCACCTGCTATTTCATTTTTTGTTGATTGATAGATTTATGTTGATCGATTGTTGATGATTATATGGATATATTGTTGACAAGAGAAGGGGAACATCCAAGAGTTAAAAGTTTGAAAATCGCTGATGCACAAGAAAACGATGATCGGCGTGTGAAAGCTGTGTCAAAATAGAATATCTTCCGCTTTTCTCTAAGGCTATCGGAATATGGACTACAGTTCACGAGTTGTCTCGGGACGAGGCAAAATATTGAGTATATTCGGTTCACTGCTTCCCTGATACGCAATTAAACATTTGTGAAAGTAATTTTTTTTACCGGTGCATATCTATGTATGTTCCCTCCAGACTGAAATTGTTTTTGAACCGTGCAGAAAACGGTTTTTGAGAGTTCTCGCATCACCTGCTTCGTCCATCAATCGTTGAAAATGGAGGGCTCCATTTTAAATTGTTTTTCTGATGATGGTTGTTTGTATCTCTTTCTTTTTTGGCTGCCTTCTATTACCATAATTTGCTAGCTAGAAGCAGAATCTATCTAGTTGCACTAATTTCAATGAAAGTTTTTAACAGCTTTATGTTGTATATGATAATGAGGAAGAAAAATAAGGTTTCATTTACAATCATAATTTCAAATGTGATTAATTCTTGCTCAATTAATTAAGATTAGTTTTCAAAATTAATTTTTTAATTTTGAAGTTAGGTGAAGTAGATAACGTTATTGTCATCAATTTAATAGTGAGATGTTTCGTACACATTACATATAAGGAGATTTACAATTGTAGAATCGACTTACAATTATATTCATTGCCGAATCGGCTTACCTTTTGTATTGTTGGACCTTTGGTTTAACAGTGCATGCGTTCAATTCCCACATCTAATTCCATAATCCACTTTAAATCATGGATCCCTGTTTCTAATTAGCCCGCATTATCAAAAAAAAAAGACCGTTGAACAACAATTAATCAATTTTGTGTGAAAAAGTAAATATATTGACAAGCAAACCAATCAATCAAGAGAAACTATCAGAACCAATCAAGAGAAATCTTGATTAGATTCAGGTGTAGACAAATTTATGACAGTTGAGTCAATCCATAATAATTAATGTAACTAACCTTCGTGTGCAAAAAGCCTCAAACTATTGTAGAAAAATTTAAAAGACACATGCACGAAATATGTTATTAATTAAAACAATTGTTAGATTAATTTGAAAAATGTAATTTGTTCTTAATTACAAAAAAATATTTTTACATTCATTTGGAGGTAACATCTTCTCACAAAGAATAAGGAAAATTTAAACTTGAAAAGGTGTATTGCGTTTAAAGATAATTTCTATAATTTCTGTTAATATTTCTGAAAATAAATCTTACTAAGCAAAAAATATCTTCTGATATAATATATGACTGCAAAATACTCTATAAGGAAAATGAACGATTATTATTTGAATATTTTATTTATATTCAAAAAATTGTTTTATTTTTATTTTTATCATAAAATAATTCTTTCATTAATGACTTTGGATTATTTTATTTCTTATTTCAACTGGAATTTTTTTTTTTTTTTGCTTTCAATCAGTTTCATGATTAAAATTCATATATTAAAGCGAATTGTCTAATTTTATTTTATATATGAAGAAAAACTTCTGGCCAAAATAAATATAAAATAAGATTCAGTGTTATTTTCAAAAATAAAAAGTTTCTTTCAATACATGTTTTCATATTAACAGGCAACTATTGATTTATGTACATTGTACATAGTTAGAAATATATAAACATTTTTATAAATACTTCATAAAACTAAATTTTCTTATAATTTTAACAAAAAATATTTAATATTGAATAGAAAATATTTAACTATCACATTTCATGATTTGCTTAAAAATTTTTATGTTATATTTAAAAAAAATTATATATTATATAAAAATACTTTATTTTTATAAATTATTTGAAACAAAAGTATTTTTTGATTAGATAGCTTTTTATAAAATTAAGTAGTATAATTTTTGTTTTGAATGCAAGTGATAATATATTAAAATTCAGGCGCAAATAAACTGATTCACTTTCAATTAAAATAAAATGTCCAAGCTTGCAGCTGAATGGACAGTATAGTTTGAATTCAATAGATGAAGAATTTCCACCTGGTATAAGTAGTTCATTGTAGTGATTTTGAATCCATTTTAAACAATGGCTCCTCAATGAATTAGCTATTGTGCTCAAAGAGTGATCGAAGAGCTCAAACGAAACAAATAGAAATAACCAAAAGTTATAAGATATAGGTGAGATATTAAATTTTTTCAGAAATGGAACATGTTAAATTGGCAGAGATTTTTCAAACTGATAATCTATTCCTTACCAGAAACATTTTGTTCGATTTCGAAGAAATCCAATTGTTTTTAATCAAAAATAAAATAGAGGGTTTTAACTTCTAGTGTACAGTGTTTGCGTAGCTTTTGGGAAAAAAATAGCGATTTGGAAAAATAACGATATTTACTGTTTTTTTACGTTAGTTCAAAATGCTATTTTAAGCATGAAATGGCCTCGTATACACCATCTAAAAAAATGAAGATTAAATTCTTTAAAAATTGCCTTTTATTATGAAATTATTAAATATTCACGTCGAGGCTTCTTTCATCCACGCTTCAATGTATTTTCGATCGACGGCATATTGGAAAAATCGAAAACAGGTAAAAAACACACTTTTTAAAATCATTTAAAAAAATAAGTTAGGAATGTAAAAATTAGGTATAATTCGATGTTGAACACATTTTTTCTCAATCCCTAGCGATTGAACATTATTAACAATTTTAAAAGTTGGAAAAGAATTTCCTTTCTTAAAGCGAACAAATTTTCGGAATTACGTACATCTCAGGATGAACAACTTTACATTAAATTCTAATCATATATAATTACACTGAAATTAATTACAAGAGCTGTAATGATTATTTCGAATTCAAACAAAGCTTATGTTTTAGAGTTTAAGTTAGTCAGAGGCAACTTTTCTGTTATGAATTTCATTATATTCCTGAACAAATGATCGGCGGACAAACAGAATAAAGATTTTATTCATATAAATGAACTTCAAATTCAATCCCAATTTAATTATTTCTAATGAGTTCTTCTGAAATTAAAAATAATGTATTTTATGAATTGATTAAAAACTACTATCGATTTAAAATCTCTCACTTAACGCGCTTTAAAATTCTTAATCATTTTGTAACTAAACTTAATAGTTTTCTCTTAAATTTAATAAAAATATTGTTTAAAATAATTACCATTTTTCTTTTCTCGAAGGTATTCAACTATATTGTAAGCTTTGATAATTTTTGTCTAACTTTAATTACTTAATAATTTTTAACTAACTAAACTTTAGAGTGACAGTCTATGTAAAATATGCTATTTTCTCCCCATATATTTCAATTTTATTTTTTAAAATTTTAATCAAGTCATTTCTTTATTTAAAACAGTTCATATTTTTCTCTATAAATGAAAAAAATATGATTGTATATGAAAACATATCATTTGACGTTAAATCGTAGATAAATTAAACTAATGGCACACTTAAAAAAAATGCAGCTATCATAAAAACATGGTATTACAAACAATACTCAATAGAATTCTCCGAAATTTACATAAAATATTTCACGTATTATTGTAAATGAAATAAATTAAAAGATTTAATTCAGGTTGAAGTTGTTTTTAAATATACAGCTTATTTCAGGAAAAGTCGAGTAAAATTTGAAAAAATATTTATATTCGTATTTGATTTCTATATATGAATATTATTCTGTATATGAATATTATTATTTGATTTCTCTTAAAGTTCTTACTTTGCATGTTTATCTTATAACTAAACAAAGAAATTTAAAAACTTAAGTTTGTTTCTTTTTAAGTTTATTTCCTTTTAATTTTTACAAATTTTTGATAAATTTTCTTAAAGATATAGATAATGAATTTTCTGCAATGGTGTATTTATTTATTTAAAATTTATTTGAAATATTTATCATTCTTTGATTTCATTAAAATTATTTTTCAATGAAAATTACTTTAAATTATGAAATATATTAAAAAAAAATATTAGATTACTTTGTGATGCTAAGTTTTTTTCCTACATTTTTTTTATTTTTATTACTTTTTTTTTATTTTTTTTTTAAATGTATAGAAATGTTTTTAAAATTTTACTTTAAATTCACTTTGTGTGTTAATCGTCTTTTAGATTTCATAAAACATTACACTAAAACTTCCTTTTCCATTAAAGCTTTCATAAAAAAAATTATAACATCTACAGAAGCTATTCGATTATTTACTAAATATTAATAAGTTGTATTTTTTATTTATTATTTTCTTTTAAAATATTTTTTTTAAAA
>JAPDSC010023702.1:24297-41325 GCA_026290005.1 Latrodectus geometricus
TATATATATATATATATATATATATATATATAATTGATCCTCGGCTGGGAAAAGTCGACTCAACTTTTCATTCCTTTAGTGGCTAAATGAAATTGTTAAAACCATACTGGTCTCTGATATAAGTAACGTGAACATTCTTATAAGACTTATTAATATTGTGTCTATGGTTTTAAAATCTATGATTAAAGAATAGAATGTAGATAAAATAAGGTGATGAAAAGGACTATCGCTGTAATTATTATAGTTTTATAATTTTTATTGGAAATATATTGTTAACGTTCAAATAGCTCAGTATATTTTCATGATTAATGTTTGAAAAATATTTGGTTTCTTTAATATGGCTGAAAAAGATTAAAGTTTTTGATATTACAGAAATTTTCCTATTCGCACAAAAAATGATTTTATTGTGAATATACTAATTTTTAATAGCTATGAAATAATTTATATAAAATAATGGTTGGACTATACTTTAGGGTGCCCCTTTGATTCTCACCAAGTTAAGATCGTGCTAATCGCCAAGCTTGGCAAAACCTAATCGCATTCTGATTGCAACAGAACAACTGATTGTTCTGTGCAAAAAAAAATTGCCAATAAAATCGATAGTTAAAGAAAAATCACCATGTTTGCCAAGGGGGCACCCTAAAATATACTTTTACCAAAATAATTAAGGAAAGCAACCGGAGAAATTATGTTTATAGCTATACATAACCAGAAAAATCATATGATAAGTTTATATAAGGTTTGTACTCATAAAGAATCCAGTAAAAATATTTATTATTAAGAAAAGAAATCAATCGTGCTTTCTTGACATTACTGTAAAACAGCATACAAAAGTCATTTCACAAAAGTATTTTGTTGCAATTTTTATCATGAAAGAGATTTTAATCGCAAAAAATGACTTCCTTCAATTTTTTTCTAGCTACGATTAATTTAACAGAATCTTTCCTAAATTCAATAGCTAAAGAATGACTTTTTGTTATCCATAAAATCATGCACACAAATTAGAAGTTATTTAAAGCTTTTCCATCTTTTTATTAATCTGTTAAAAACAAGTTTATATTTCTAGTCGTGCGTATGGTTTCCGAAAGTAGTTACTTATTCTCACGCCATTTCGTGCAAGTAAAAATAAATATTTTGATTTTATATCTCAAGTAAATGTAACGGACCATATCGTAATTGTTCAAATTTATTAATTATAATATACCTTATTAAACCCAACCATGAATTTTTTCGGATAAATGTAAATTATATTATTTCTTCAGTAATGTAAAAAAAATGAGGTTATTTTTATCTCAATTTTTTATAATTGATTTAATAAAATAGAATTTCTTTTTATGCTGTCCACATTCAAAACACGAAGAATTTCTTTTAAGTGAAAATCATAGTTCAATTAAATTTTACAGTTTTGTGAAATTTGCTTTAACAAAAATTTATATTATGTTTTAACAATTAAAATATCTTCCATTAGAATAGAAGAGAATAAAAGAAACTTTATTATCTGTTAGTTACATACAAAATATAATTGATTTAATTAGTAAATTTGATAAATTATGTTATTTATTTCACGTAGTAGATAATCTAATAAGTGTAAGTACGTTTCAAACATATCTTGCATTATACTTTTGTCAAGAATACTTTTCTAGAGTTGTGCACTCTAGGCAGCTAGCAAGGGAAGAAACCAGGAAAAGTTTTAAGTATTCAACTTGACAGATGTAAGTTCTCATGATTTAATAGTAGTTGTGATTAACTTTCTACTCACAGAAGATTGTGGTTTTATCATTAGTTCATGTTGAATATAATGGTTTATATATTAGTTTGGGGAAAAAGTAATCCATTATTTTTTCGGTAGACGTCTGTAGTGATCGATATCTCGTCAGGTATCTATCAAACAATTTCAGATTTATGCTCGTTGGAAAGGTGACATTTGACACTAAAATATCTTCTTGCGGTTTTTTGTTTGATTAATTCAGTTACGAGTACAAGGTTTTAAAAATGGAAGACAACAAACAGAAAATTCGATACATTTTCGTTTTTCTCTTGTAACGGTGAAAAAGATAGACAGGTGGCTAAAATTGTGAAAGGTAATTATCGTCCTATATAAGACTGTAACAACCAGTTACGTACAATTTAGGTTTCGTCAATTCCGTTCGGGTATTTTTGATGTTAGAGATGCACCTCGCATGTGGATACAACATCGTCGAAAATCTCTATAAAATATCAAAAATGATCGAAGTTAACCGCATGTCAGCAGTCGTAACGCGCAAGACCTAAAAATCTACATGAAAACTGTTTTAAACCTTTTTACAAAGTGAATCCAAAAGAAGTTATATAAAGTTCACGTAAAAATAATGGATTTTTTTTCCCCAACCTAATATATATAATATTGCAGTTGTATTGAAATATTTGTGTCTTTAAAAATTAATTTTACAATAAATGAGTAATCTTTCCGAAGCTTCATCCCAGACAGAGTTGAATGACATGAGTAGTATATATACAATAAATGGTTTCAAGACTTCTTTACGAAATGCAATATCTAATCGAAACTGTAATGAATATCAATTACAATGGGAGGAAATCTGAAAAACCTCTATCCGAAAATCATGCTCATAGAAAATAAAATAACAACTGCCATATTTGCTTCTGCAAAGTGGAAATCGTACATTTGAGCATTTTATTCTGCAAGGTGCTGTTCATAGTTGGTAGGTGAATTATCGGTCTAGGTTTCAATTCAATAGTTCATAAGTTTGATTTTGCTCTTAGACGTGTCTACTTTAATTTGTAAAATAACCTATTTTGAACCCTCAACCGACAGTCAATGCTAATGATTGATTTAGCCCTCCAGTGTGCAAAAAATGACCACATAGTGATGGACAAACCAAACCAATCCAATTAACCATCTCTGTGAAAAAGAAACAAATATTCCACAAGAACTCTAGGGGCATCTAAAAAAGAAATATAATGGCTTAACCTTATTCCTTTTGGATATTGGAACTCAAAAAACTATTTCATTTCTAGGGAGGTTAACAACTGTTACTAGGATCTGCAGGAGAAATTGGAATAATTGATTTCCTTTAATTTTTGATCCAATCACAGATTATCTGCTAAGAAGGTCTATTCATGTTAAACAATTGTAAAATGACTGTAGTAATGTTTAGGCGGCTTGTTATTTCACATATCGACATCGTCACTTGATAGCGGTTCCTTATTTGGAGACATCTGATGAATACGAGCACTTTACACATTAGCTATTTCATTCAGTTCCAAGTTTTTCCGCATCATTATGTTTATCTGCCTAATTTTCATACTATTAAACATATTATTATGATTTAATGATGGACTTATTGTAGAAACTTATATGTTAAGTCATTGATGATCAAATAATAGATTTATACAATTACATCTCTTATATGATATTGGTTACTATTGAATTTATATAAATAAAGTATAAAGCATTAATTATTGAATAGGAAAGTAAAAAAGTATAATTTTTTTATATATAAAGGAACGTTTCTGCAACTGTTTCCTTAATCATTTTTTTTAAATTAGATTTCTCTGACGCAGAAATTCCAAGTCCATGGTAGATAAATGGTTTTTGCTGTGGTCTTCAATTCAAAAGCTCATAGATTCAATTCCCACTTTGAATATGAATATTTATAATTTGGATTCAACGTTTTGCAATGCAGGTCCACGGAAAATCAGACAAAATGTGGAGAAAATAAAAAAAAATAAATAAATAAAAAAATCATTTCATTCATGAATTTAAAATTTTTATATATGACGGGATTTTATTCTTATTTAAGATGGTAGTTTTTGTAATGTCTTGAAATCAACTTTGTACTTCAAGACAATGCCCATATTGATGGAATCAGCTTTTGTGTGTAAAAACGTCCCACGAAGCTCAAAATCTCGAAATCCATTCATTCATAAATTCCAAGTTTCTGTTTCTCATTTGTTTCCAATTATAAATGTGATTGTAGTGTCTGTCAGAATCCACCTTAGACTGTATGTCAATTGTTCAAAAACCATTCCAAACAACTCATTCACAAGTTTGAAATTTCTACCATCAATTCAACTTCCAACCCAATAATGATTCTTAATTTATTTTAAAAAGTAGACAACTTATCTGACGCTAAGCTGAGGACATGATCAGACCCTGAGGCGCCAAAACATTAAGTTGAAATCAAGTCATTCGAAAATTCCAAATTCTTAAGTCTCACGTGAGACAATTCAAGTGCATTTGAATACAGAATAAAATTCTCTTTAAAAGCTTATCATAAGCCGAAAGAGTAATTACTTCAAGTTATCTGGAGTCTCCTCCTCTTGTGATACGTCAGAAGCTTTTCGAATCCTTAACCGAGGCAGGAACAATGGCGGCAAGAGTCATCATTTTTCACTTGACACACTTAACGTCTTCCTTGCTCGTTACACAGCCATCTGATCTCTAAGGAATTGGTCAACCACAAAGAAAACCGGGAACCGAGAATTTCGAAAACGCTCTCTAAAGGGATATTGCCTATGTGCATGGGTGTAGCCGCATAGGGCAAATGGGGCAATTGCCTAGCCTAAGATCAGAAGTCAACAAGAACCGATGAATATTCAGCATTTTATGCAATGATGGTAACAATTTTAAGTATGGAAATTATAGATGGGAAGTGTTTGTTTACCTCCACCCCAACCAATTCCCTTCATTATTTTTCATTTTAGTTTTAGATTTTATAATTTATAAAAATGTGAACAAATTTTGTAAAAATAAAAAATACAGAAATTTATTCCATTACTATTAAGATTTAATGTTTAATTTTTATTTATATATAGAATGAAAGAATTTGGCATGTTTTTTGTATAAAAAATTATAAAATGCTAATTTTTACAAAAGTTTACAAAAAGATTTTCCACCACATGTATGATAATATTTTCGTAAGGCATATATATATACATAAAAGCAGAAAGAGTATTTGCTCCTATCAACTGAATACACATATTTTCATACTTTATAACTAAGTTTTAAAGTTTAGTTTCCTAAAAATACAAACCTGGAAGTGATTTCAATTGACTTTCCTTTCAAATTATTTTTCACTTTACATTTTTTATTGTTTTAGGGTAACGATACACACCCGAGAGTTAATTCAACAAAGACCTTCAGTTTAATGTGGAAAATTTACAATGCCAAAATCCACGCCCGAGGCTGAAACTGAACCCCCGAACAATATAATTGTTGACCAAAGTGACCCAAGCATTCAGCTGCTAACTTATCTTTCTACGTTGGATTTTACCTTTGATTCTCAATATATAAAGATTCAAACTGGTTTATCTATATAACATTAACATCTCGTTACTAATTATTATTCAATCTTTTTATCCGGGTACTTGTCGGTTACCCGATTTTTTCTTAATTTTTATTACAATGTCCACAGAATAAAGATAATAATGTATGGATGATGCAGTGTTTCAAGCTGTGGTCTATCATAACACTGAATAACTTTCATATTACAAGGAAAAATAAATTGAAAAGATATTAATATATGTCTTATAAAATTAATATTAAATTAGTATTTTTAAAGAAACATTATAAATAGGATTTGATTTTCCTCTGAGTCCCTATATACTTTTAAATTATATTTCACAATTTTTAATGATATTTCATTTGTATATGCTTTAATATAACATTTCTTTTATTCACTTAATTTCTTAACATTTCTTTTAATTGTGATGATATTTTATCTCTATTATGGATGCTGTAGATATTGTTTATAATTAAAATGTGTTAAAAGTATTACATGAATTAGTTTGGGGATTTCTTATTCTTATCATTTTGGGATGCAAGAGATTTATCTGATGGGTAAAGTGTCGTGTACGCAAGGTGTCAGGTTCGATACCTAGATCAGTCGAATATCGTGGAGATGAGTAGGGTTATTCACATTGATCTCTGTAGAGTGTAACTAACAAGATGTGGTGAAGAAGAAAGCTCACGCATATCGACTTAGTCCCTCTCTCTTCTGAAGTTTAAAATGATGAAATAGTTTAATGCGCTTACCGGCTTCAATTCAAAGAAATAGAAACACATCACAGTAACCTTGCCTAACCTATTATAGTCTTTAAATGATTTCACGTTGAATCGTGCAGATTTATATCTTTGTCTACTTCTGAAGAATGGGTTCCATGCAATCAAGCAGCGAACAGAATTATTAATAAATCTTTGAAATATTACGCAATTAAAATTGCCGTCTTCTCTAAAGGATTGGCAAGCGGAAAGAGTGTCTATCGCAGTAGCTGCGGAGTGTTTGAAAATGCTTCAATTTTTTTGTATTAAAACATTATTAAAAATAAAATAAACTTAGGGAAAATATCTGAAATTATTTTAAAATTTAATCCATATTTTCGTCTTTGAAAAGAAGAAATCCAGAAATCTTACAAACGCTGCAAACCAAAATATTTACATAATTTATTTAAAAATATTTACTAATAATTAAAAAATACTTTTGTTTGTCACATAGCTGATGTGACAATTATCAGTTGTTTAAAAAACATTTTTAATTAAAATGTTTATCTTTTAATTTAAAATATTTATGGTTGAAAATTTTGTGTGTATTGAGATTTCTAAAGATTAAAATACGTACAACAATTAAAAACCAGAAAATTTTGACATTGTATTCAAGATAAAGTTGAATATAACACTGGTGGAAAGTTATGGGAATGGTGTGTTTGAAAAACCATGCAAGAATAAAAAAAAAAAAATTTTCCATTTAACCTTAAAAATGTTAGACATTTTTTTAACCCATTGAAAAATTTGTTGTTGAATAAATTGAGTGAAATTTTTACATGTGTCTATAGCTAAATTATCAAAAGTGAAGTGTTGTAAAATCCAGCATAAGTACTTTCGATTCACACACTGCTGTAAACTTCATATTTTCAAAATAATACAAATACTTCACAAGTACTTACGACACAGATGTCAATGTAAGGAAAAAACAACATCCAGTACAAAAATTTATACGTATATTTGGTATTTCATTGTGGATTGGTTTACTGTCTAAAGCTATCATATGGCACTTAAATGTCCACTGCGTAGTCGCCTTTTTCATACATAGTGATCCATATTCAAGTGTCGTAAGAAAGGAAATTTGGAAGATTCCCAAGCACCCACTATCTCAGACGTGCATGCAAAAAAGCAGAAGTACAGCTTCCATCTTCTGTTGTTCAACTTGGACTTTTCGTTCTGAAGAACAGTGTCTTACCACCAGAACATGATGAGATCATCATATATGTATGCGTAAACATAGCACTGAGTAAAGTCATGTCTCACTCTTTTAATGATCTATTAGATATTCTTAATTTTTGGCCTTCAGTTCAACAGTTCATGGGTTTGATTTCTGTTTCACACATAGGTGTTCATAATAGGTTAGAACCCACTTTAAGTTGTATGTCCAAGTCCAGTTAGTCCTCGAAAGTGACTGAAAAGAGTCAGCTAAATCGAACCTCACTCTCTTAACCATGGAAAGCTAACATTTATAATTATAAAAATATGTAAAAATATATAGAAAAGAGATTATATTAAACATGATGAGATTAGACAACTCGCATCTGCCCAATTCTTTCATTTTTGCAAAAATGCAGGAAAATAAATATTTTATATCTTTTAGGAAGTTTGAATTTCAAATTTTTCTTTTAAAACTGACATGTTTTCAGGTAACATAATAAGCAATATAATTTATATAAGATTATTTAAGATTAAAATGTTTAAATTTTTTCTGTTGACAAACTATAAAAGTTTGAATTTTGTTAATTTCTTCCTACTCTTGAGAATATCAGCAAATAATAGTGACGAAAACTTAATTTCTATGTAATAATTAAAACAATTTTTGTTTAATATTCGCTCTAGAATGAAGAATTTGTGTGAAAAATTACGATCGTGTAAAGATACAATTTTGTACACATATTTTTGGCAAATTAATTTAAAATGTCTATGTTAATGTTTGATGCAATATCACTTGTAGTATAATAAAATAATATATATATATATATATATATATATATATACCCCATAAGTTAACAAAAATTTGTATTTAAGAAAAATGATTATGATAAAAAAAATTTATAAAAAATTTGTCATAACCTGAATGTTTTGAACTTGAAACTTTGTAAATAGTTCACATCATAATCAACACAAAATATTCTCAAAGCTTAGGAATGTCGATGGACATTTTAGATATATCAGGCACATTTCTCATACTAAAAAAAATTTTGTAAATACAGATATCTGTATAGTTACCTAGATAAGGATAAGACATACTCCCTTGCAAAAGATTAAGAAATTCTGCATTTAGTCATCAGCGAAACAAGTGTATTCATAATTTGGGAGTGTTGGTGGAATTAAAAATGTCTGACGCATTCACACATCATACCAGAAAGCATGCTGCGAACACACACACACATTGGTGTCAATAGTTTTCCCCTCCATTAAGACAAGACTTGTTTTCTTGGAAAAGCTTGTAAAAACAGTACTTGAAACACTATTACTTACAGTTTAGGAATGTTGGTGAAATAACGGATGTATCTATCTAACTTATTCACCATTTCAGAGACATATTGAGAACATAGAAATCTGGAGAAATATTTCTAGATTAAGATAAAATTTTAATTTTTTGATAATTAGTTAATTTTAATAAGAATATAGTGAAATCCTTTAAAAAAAACTTGTTTTTTATATTTTAAAGATTTTTCATTCACTGTTGAAATTTGTTTCTATCAAAAATATTCAACTAGTTTTAGGTAAATTTAAATCAAACTAATAAAAAAAATTACCTACTTTCAAATTGGGTTTAATCAATTCTCGTTATAAAAAGTGGCGTTGATTATCGATATATTAATGGTTGTGAATTTCCGTTGAAAAGTGATGTGGCTTTCAGTTCAGCATTTCGAGAGATCGATTCAAGTATGACTACAATCGTTTAAAATTCACTTTGGAACTGTAGGTTCAGTTAGCTCTCGAGAGCGAAAAACGACCGTAACGACACTACAAACTAAATTAACATAGTTGATGACAGTTTTCACTATGGAATTACTATGAAACCAAATTTTAGATAGATATCAATCTATTCTACGATTTGTTATTAATATTTGATGAAAAATCATCCATTAAATATAATAAAGGTAATATGGTATTCATTTATAAAATATAACAGCATCACAATAATAATTTAGTGATTGATAATATTGCATAGTGTTGCGTTTTCAATGAATCTATATGCTGACTCATAATAACTAACTTTTTCGGTTCACCGTAGTCTAATGGAAGGATAGCGCTCTTCAGAGTGAAAGGTGCAAGGCTCGATTCCAGCCATTGTTAAACAGCGGGAGTTGAATGTAATGCTTCCGCGTGCACGTTTATAGGGGTGGGTGCTTCGTAATTTTCAGGAATTTTTCTCTTGCGATATTTGAATATTGCTCACTATCTATATGGAAATTCCTCCCGAAAGATAAATTACGAGTTGAACATAAAAATACTTTACAACAGCTTCCGGCAGTTCACTATGGCTTTATGAACCAAACATAGGAGAAAAACAAAGATCCTATTTATATTTGATAATAATAGGTATTTATATATTTATTAGGCGCTCTCCGGACACAATGGTAGGAATTGGCTCTTCGGAGTGGAAGGCTCCGAATTCGATACTAGCTACTGCTAAAACATGGTAAATGTTTCTAGTGTATCTGCTTTCCGCAAACATGTTTCTAGAGGTGAGTGCTTGAGAGTTTTCAATGTTTCTTCCCTTGTGGCAGTTGTATGAATATGCCACACTAATCCGTGATAAGTAATTTCAGAAAACAATAATACAAAGCAGATGCCATAAAAGAATTTTGCAGCAGCTTTCAACTGTAAGGCTTTATTGTATGTGATTTTAATATGCTTTGATTTATAATCAAATTTCGCTCTCTTTTTTTATCGAACGCAATATAAAAAAAAAAAAAAAAAAAAAAAAAAAAAAAAAGGGTTTTCCGGGTATATGACATACAAATAATTCTTCTTTCTATTTCTCTGTGGTAAAATCATTTTAATACAAATGTTTTAATTAAGGATTAACAAGTTTTAATTGAAAAATAAATTAATATTTTTATTTCTAAAATGAACAGTTAAAGCTATTATATATTTACTTTTCGGAAATTCTAACTATTTTAATTTCTTTCTGGCTTGTCCGTGGTTACTTTTCGCTCATATGAGCTAATTTTAGACCTACAGTTTAATGTGGATTCTGATCCATTATAAATACTCATGCCAGAAATGCATATTAATCCCACGAACTGCTGAATTGAAGGCCATACCAATAATTAATCACCTATCCTTGTGGATATTTTTCATGTAATCATTATAATAATATATATGAAAAACATCCAAGCGGATAAATAAATAATTCGGATATTTTTCATTTGTAATAATCACAAATTCAATAATCTATTTTAGAAAATAAATTTAAATGCAATTCAAAAAATTAATTTATTTTTTAATGGCTTCCTACTTCATAAATTAACATTAATCGTGTACAAAATTCGTGTCCTCTTTGTCTTTAGAATATAAATTTTATAAAGTTATAATTATAGAAATGATAATGACAGTAAATTAAGTTATTCAAAAATTCAAAATATTTGTAATAGATATAGGAAGCATAAAAAATTTAATTTTTAATCAAAATTGAAAACAATCGCATAAATAATTTTTTCCTTTCGAAAAAACTATCAATGTATCAACTGAACCATTATAAAATATGACACATGAAAATTAACATCATAAAAGTCAGTGCATTTTTTTTTTTGATGTTGTTGTTGACTGGAATGCTTCTCTAATTAATATATTAAGAATATATTAATATCTTAAGAGAAAATTTTGAAATTTTTGATCACAAATAACATCGCTATTTCTTCAATGAATTCAATGAACTTTTAAATTGTTTGAATTGTTTTAGACATAAATTGGTTATGACAAAAATATTTTAATTTTATTTGAACATTCAGTTTAATAACGTTGAAGTATATTTATAATTAAAATATAAAAAAAAATTAGAAGTTTTACAACCACACTTAAATTTTTTAAATAATTATTTTCCAAGATTTTATGCATTTATAAAAAATTTTAAATAATTTTTATAATTATTTAAATCGTTTTAAAGAATTCTGATAGAGAATTTTCATATTTGAATTTTATTTAAGAATTTTTAAACTTTACTTTTTAAGGATTTTCAAAGATCTTGGGAAGAAAATTAAAAAAAAATTCGTATAAGATTTTAATTTTCATAAAGCTTTTAAATTCAGATATTGAAAAATTTGTGTAATTTTAAAGTCATATAAATCATTTTAAAATATTAAGGTAATTTTTTAAAAACTTAATTTAATTAGAAAATTTAAAGTTTTATTCCAACATATAATTTATTAAAATTATAGTACATTCAGAATTTAGTCCAATAAAATATTTTTTGAATTTCTAATAAATAGGATTGTTTTTAAAAGACTGTAATTTTTCTAAAATTGTTGATAGTAAGTTTAAACAAATTTTAGTTGTTTTAAAATTGTTTGAGTCATTTTAAAATTTTAAAATTCCAAAAATTGATTTTTTAAAATCTTTGAAATTTTATTTGGATTTATAGTTTATTTAAATTGCTGTGTATTTACAATCTATTTGTATAAAATATTAAGAAGACTTAACAACATAGCTTTATTTTTTAAAAATTACTCCTTACAACAATTTTTGAAAAAGTAATTTTTCGAAAATTCTTACAAGGAAATTAGTTGTAAAATAAAATACGTAGGAAAATTTATTCTGAGCTAAAATCATTATCTTTTTCAATTTCCAGGAACTAATTAATATTAGTGATTATTTTAAGAGAAATATTTCATATGAATGCCGAATATTTCATTTAAATACCAAAATGAATACCTATATTTCAGTTGCAAATGTTAAAAGAAATTAACTTGTCATCTTTCTTAAATGTGAACAGGAAAAGAGATGTCAACCATAAAATATGGAAAATATATTCTTGATTTTTTCTTATTATAAGGCAACAAGAAAAAAAATGTTGTGATCAGCGATTTCGTAGGTGACGGAAACAATTTCTTTATCAGTTATTTTAATTAAAAAATCATTAAATCTTATACGCTAATAATATATATTAAAAATTTTTCATTTTTTTCCAAAAATTCTTAATATTTTTTAAATAAAAAGAATATTAAATTTTGCAGAAGTGTTTCGCTAACAATGGGTTTACTGGACAGTAAACATATAATAATATAATTACAGTGAAAGGAGTGCTTATGCCAATAAATGTTTATAAATTTTTCCTGGTCTACCTGGTTGATAACTCGTTTTTTAAATAGAAATGCGGAAATCCTTGTATGTGGCCAAAAGAGAATGGTTGCTTCATTATGGCAATTGTTTAGTATTTGGATTATTTGGCAATTGTTTAGTACTTTTTGGCGTTTTTTTGTGTGAACGCTTCTTATATCTCAGTGCAGAAAAATAATACAATTTTCTTATAAGAAATTACGTCATATATGACATTGGGTAAATAGTTTTCTATCGATATTAGGCTTAGATGTCTTCAATATGTGATAAAAATTAGAAGTTAAAAAATAATCTCCAAAATATGTACGATTTTGATTTTCTCATAACAAAAATCAATTTATTTTAAAAACGTTATTCTGATGGGGAAAAAATGGCGATTTCGCTTTTGGCTTAATTTAGCGAAGCATGTGGTGACAATCATGGTCCCTAAAGCACAAAAGTACAATCATATTTTATACGATAAACTGGTGGCTAAAATTATGACTTTGAAAAATATTTGGATAAATAAGACATTTCATATTAGAGACCAACTTTGATTATCTTCTCCTGTTCCACATTAAATTTGACACATCGCATATAGATGTAGTTTTATCATAACGCTATAACCTTTCTTTACCCACATAACCTTTATTTTAATCTGCGTTCTGAATAGTTAGCTTCCTTCCACAAAAAGCAAGCGAACAGCCAATGAACTACATAATTTCGGAGGTACTCAGTTCGATTCTAGGAGCCACCACAATCTGCCTCCTGTTAAAGTCGCTTAGATCAGTAGCATTTCCAATGAAACACACACGCAGTTACGTGAATGATGCTTCACACACTTCCTACTAGATCACGTGTCTCCCAAGATAGGTAGGTCGGCTCATTGTCAAACTATTTAGGTAGTCATAATGTTTTGGATCTTCAGTAAAGATTTTACAAGGTTGATGAGAAATTATTTTGTGAGTTAGGACTCTGATCTTCAGTTCGACAACCCATGAGTTTGATACTTATATCTGATATTGATATTCGTACAATTTCTTTAGAAACCTCAGTAAACTATGGGTATTGGTCATATTAGTTTTCATGTGCAAAAATTGATTGTAAATAAATTAAATTTCAGAAATCATACAATTTAAAACTTTTTATTTATTATTTGACTTATAATTAAATGCTAAAGAACACAATCAAAACCAAAATAGCAAATCCGATAGCATAAAATTATACTCTTAAATAGTCTGTATTCGTTTTCATCAATTGAGTTCCATAATTGATAAAAATAACGATTTATCATTTATAAAAACAACAAAAAATAACAAAATAAGAATTTTTTCTTATTCTATTGATATATGTACTTATATCCCATTCTCCAAACATCTAAACTTTGGTGGCCTTGTGGAAAAAGTGTCGCTCTCATATCCAGAAGGTAGCGTGTTCGTTACCAGACCCAATCGAACGTTGTCGTACAAAAAGTCTATATGCTCCTAAATATTTTAGGATCTAATCTATTGCTCCTTCATTAGCATATTATATGAAAATTTGGAGAGAAAAGTGTTATCTCGGATATATCAAAATCGTCATTTGATCGTATTCAAAATAATGAAGCGGTGTTTATTAGCATATTTTCAGAAGTAGGCAGGTGCAATATCATTAAAACAACCTAATATAATCAGTAAATGACCAAAATCTTTTCCTTAAAAAAAGATGGATGAAACATGTTGAGAAAATATTGAGTTTAATAGATTCTGTTTCTTTTTATATGAGGCGAAAAAAACAGTGTTAATGATTATTTCAAGTACGGTTCACTTCTGGTTAGAGTCCTAAATGTTTCTAGCTCTTATCAAACCACCGTAACTAATCGTTTTGAAATGGATAAAGGCAATTGAGTTTTGAAAAAAAGTGTTCGGTTTTTCTCATTTCTAAATATTTTTTACCGAAAAATTGTGAGACCGATGTCAAATTTATTCAATATTAAAAAGTGGCTTAACATTTTTAAGGCCTTTTATACGAAAAAGAAGCAACAGATAAAAATTAATAAATTACTAAAAAATTTTAATAAAAGAAATGTACATTATTGTTAGTAGTATGCACGTGCGAAATTATTTGATCAAATTTAAAAACTTATCTTTACAAAAAAAAAAAAAATTATGAAATATTTGTCTTTATTGACAAAAAAGTTTACATATATTATTTATATAGAATAGTTAGTAAACTGATACTATTTTGAAGATGATCTAGTTTCTTTCTGGTCAAACTTTATCTTATGTCTTTATCTACATCTTATGTTAAAGTCTTATGTTTTTAGTATACAAAATTAATTTTATAAATTGCATTTATATTTAAATCTGAATTCGATTACATGGTTTAAGTATACTCTGATTGAACACTATAAATATATAGTATGAACACTATAAATGAGCTGACTTTTAAAATCAATTTCTTTTTAAGAATTTTTACAGAATCAACAATTTTAATATATATATATATATATATATATATATATATATATATATATATATTATAATAAAACAAAATGCGGAGTGCAGAGGAAAACAATGAAATATAGATTTCTAACACTGCAGCCAACATATTTTAAGACATCAACAACATTTGAAATTTAAAAATAAGATACATTCAAACTGATTCCTTTACTTCTATTGAATTACGCCAGTTGAAAAATAGTTTTATTTGAATATCTATACTTAAAAAACAAATTCATTTCTAAATTTAGATTGTTTTAAAATTTCCCAGTCAGTTTCTAAAAATCAGTCAGATAAACATAATGACTTCATTTATAAATGGATGGAAAGATCCTTATGAATATACATTATAAACTTTAATTTTTATATGTATAGAGAGAAAGAATGGTTTTTTTCAAAAATCATTTTTTTTATATAAATACACGCAATAACTGGCATAAATAATGTATTTTCAACGTTTGTTTCACCTTGAAATCTCCTACGTAAAATATTCACGAAATAAAATATGTTCTATAGCAAAAATTCTTTTCGATTATTTAACTAAGAAAATTACTTTTTTTTTTAGCTAAATTAGTAAAAATGTTGTTTATTTAATTTAAATGGTTTTTTTTGTTTTGTTTTTTGTTTTTGATAGATTATTTAAGCTGAATTAATATGAAGATATTTTATTATTCGATTAGAATTTCCGAAACAACAATAATCAGTAATTTTATTTTGATCATTGCTAGAAGGAGGGCCTCATTTCCAAACGATTGTTTAGTTCGTCGATACTTTTACAAACATCTCCCATTAAGTTGTGATGTAATCACACACATGTTCTTCGATACGTTGTTTACATTCCATATTAAGGGAAGAGAAACAGTTGTAGAGAGTAGACGACCTTGAAGAAGAAAGTGGTACCCTCGAATAAAATCAAAATGAGAATCGAACAGAAAAAAAAAAAACCTTGACTCACCAGTCCGAGGACCACAGCCGTGACAGTGGTAGCTGCCAGGGAGCACCCGCAGAAACCCATGCAGAAGCTTTGGAGAAGTCCGATTTGATCACCTGTTGAGCGTCAGCCGCATGACCCACGAGCGTCTCTGTGCGCTTCACAATCGCGAATGCGTCGCAGGTGTGAGGAGCCGCTTGCGAGGGAGCACACGTCACACCTGAGTCAGCGAGACACCGGCGACACTGGTTGGCTGGATGCGGCGACGAAAGCATTTATTGCTTCTCATCGCCGAGCATGTATCAAAATCCGCTCTGATAACACTCCAAGTGAATGGAGCGCGGTTTCTTGCAGTTAGAGCCTGTTCCACTTCCTAACCGCTTCATACGCAAAATACATATTATCAAAATAATACCCTATTATAAAATGCTTAAAAAATAATATTCTATGTATACTTAAAAAGTAATCTTCTTTACATTTTTACTTAATAAATAATATTTTTTACATAAAATATTTTATATTGTTCGTTATATTGTTTAATTCCAAAAGTAAAATGTATTTAAAAAAAAAAAAAAAAAAAAAAAAAAAAAACCCCTAATGTTTTGTATGATTTTGGATTTTTTATTATTTACTTAATATTTCCAACCAGGAAAACATTTAATTTTAAGTAAATATAAATATAAATAATTTTTTTTTATTATTCTTATTTTTCACACTTGAAAGACTTAAACTTCGAGACAGTTTTAGAAAATGATTTATATGAGAGAAAATTTGTTATGCTTCCACATTTTTGAGTTTTCAAACCAAAACATTGATAATTTTAATTTTATTTTTTTATATGAATTTTCTTATTAGAGGTAATTCCCGAAAATAATAACTACGTGCGCGCTTGTTAAATTGTAAATAATAAATTGCAAGTAACTTAAAATTTTATAAACCCTTTCCAATTCGTTGCCTAAGTAAAATATCAATATTTATTGAGTAAATAAAAAAATAATATTCCACAAAAATAAATTTGAATTTTATTTATATTAGAAATTAAATCATTTGATTTTGTGTTAAGATTTGTATAGCTTGGTTCTGTATTTTTAAAATAATATATCATATACTTTATATCTTCAATTGAAAAGTTTTTAATTTTAAATGAGCTGCATCACAAGTTTTCTCTCATGTAAATCATTTTCAAAAAATATATTCATCATAAATGTCTTGAAAAATAATATAAAAAAATTATACTCAATTACTTAATTCGTATATATTTTTTATAATTTTTTTACGTATATATATATATATATATATATATATAT
>JAPDSC010023702.1:41425-81176 GCA_026290005.1 Latrodectus geometricus
TATATATATATATATATATATATATTCAACGGCAGTTCAAAACATTTATGAATACTTTTAGAAAACGATTTAAATAAGTGAAACTTTGTGCAGGGCCTCACTAAAGAATTTTAATAATGAAAACGATAATTTAAAATGTGTGATTTCTGTGATGTACTTAATATATAAAAATTTATTTTCATTTTATAATTAATTAAGCTGTATCTGGCAACAAGAGAGACAGGTTTTAAGAAGTTATTTGTATGTGCTAAAGAAGGAAGGACGATCTGATGGAATTAACTTAACATTGTTTTTGTAACTAATAAAGTTATGTTTAATCTCTTAAAAAAAATGGCATTGACCTAATGTCTTACAGAAATAATTATTATTACTCAAAATGGATTGAAGTAGAAAAGGTAACTAATAAAACAGTGGAAAGCATAATAAAATCCTTAGAACTAATCTTTGCTAGATTTGGTGTACCTGAAATAATTGTATGTGATAACAATCCCTTTAACAGTTTTGAGTTTAAGAAATTTCTAAAAGAATGGGATATAGAATGTCAATTTATTAGTCCACATCATTCACAATTTAATGGAATGGTTGAGAAAGCTGTTGGAATTATAAAAGCAATTTTTAAGAAATCTTATGAGGATAACAAACGTCCTTTTGTAGGACTATTAGAGTATAGAAATACTCCCATTTCTGGGTTAGGTTTGTCTCCTGCACAACTGATGTTTAGCCGGAGATTAATGACAAAATTACCCATTAGTAATAAATTGCTAAATGTGGAGATATTTGGAGAAGTACCAAAATTATTAAAGCAACGTCAAGAAAAACAAAAGTCTTATTTTGATAGAAACACTAAAATATTAAAGCCTTTAAAAGTAGGGGATAATGTGTGCATATGGAATTTTAAGAATAAAACTTGGGAGCCAGGAACTGTGCTTTCTGTTAATAAAAATCCAAGGTCTTATAATGTGCAAGCTTCAAATAATCGCGTCCTTACGAGAAATAGAAAATATTTAAAATTATCAAAAGTTAATAGACATTTTGAATCTATTTACGCTGACTTAGATTTTCCATTGAGTGATAGTGATATTAATGATGAGAATTCAGCTTGTAACTCAAAAAATCATTATCTTGTTAAGAAGTCACCAAGTGTATTGAATTGTCAAGATAATACCCATTATCAGACCAGATCTGGACGTGTTGTAAAATTTCCATCACACATGAAGGATTATTATAGATTTAAAAGCTAAAAGGGGGGATGTGGTGTACTTAATATATAAAAATTTATTTTCATTTTATAATTAATTAAGCTGTATCTGGCAATAAGAGAGACTGGTTTTTAAGAAGTTATTTGAATGTGCTAAAGAAAGAAGGACGATCTGATGGAATTAACTTAACATTGTTATTGTAAAGTTATGTTTAATCTCTTGATTATATGTCATGAATAAACAACAAACATTACAATTTCCCTTTAGAATTGTTTCATTAATTAGGTGTTCTACACAGTAACTGCTGAACTTTTTACCTATATTGGAGAACAAAATAAAATTAATTAGTATTATTATAAGTGCCTCATTGATGAAAACGTTACGCTAATGAAAAGGTAAATACTCCAAAGTTTCTTCCGGAAGTTATGGTAATTAATTTCTTTTTTTTTTAATCTATGTGTTAGTTTTACTTATTAAAACAACCTGTTACATTACTTGATATTAAGGATGATTTTATTATTGTTAATTGGGTAATATTTTCTTTGTCACTGGGTATTAGTAGTTCCTGATATAGTACACAAAATGCGCTGTAAAAATTCTATAATATAATTTCATATAATGAAGAAAGGAGAGCATTTTAGATGTCTTAAGTAAAAACTCTTTTGGGATTTAAATATTAAATTTTTAAATTTTTTAACCGTAAATGCAGGTATGGAATGTAGTTTTTAATCTTCTAAATAAAATTATTAGGTGATAATATTGTTAATTGTATACTTAAGTAATTTTAATGAAAAAAGTTATAATGTTGTAATTAAATTAAGAAAGACTTTTTAAAAGAATCGTTGTATATTAAAAATGCCTAAACCTCTTAAGTTTCCAATTGAAACATTTATTTTAAAAAATTTACAAATAATACTTTATTTAATACATTTCGAAAATATTTTTTCTTTAAATAACTAAATCTTTGTCAATATCTTCTTAGTCAACAATATTCAACCGCTGAAATAAAGAAAAATATTCTACCAGTGTAATTTCGATTATTATTTTATAAAATAAAATGAAAACACTCGACAAGTATATAAAAATAGCTAAATTTTCAGTTTAGGCATAATAAGCCTGCTATTAATTGTAAGAATATAATTAAACATCAATCTCAAAACTATTGTACGAAATTTAATACCGCATAGGGAAACCTAACATTTAAAGAGTGTTGTAAGGTGTTTAAACATTCAACATAATGAGCACACCTTACGGGAATAATTTACTTTGATAAAAGACCATATTTACATTATGCAAGAGAGAACTATCCCAAGCACACACCTTAACAAATTTGCTTGAAAAAATCATAAGCCAACAAATGCTCATATTGTCTTACAGTAATTGGAGATCTTGTAATATTAATTATTATAAAACAATAATTCTTGAGGAAATTAGTAATTTAAATTATGCTCGATAACATATTATTACTAAATTTAATTGCGGATTGCATAATCTTTGCGAAACCTTTTTTTTTTTACTTTTCTTTTTGTATTTTAATTAAATAAACCCACTCAAAAAATTGTAGGAAATCATGCTTAATTTTTCATTTACAAAGTTTCATCAATTTTAATTATTAATTATTGCTTATTTTATTTTGAGAATCAATTTTCAATTTCATTATAGCTAAGGTATTCAATAAAGGGTTTCAGAAGAGTTTTTCATTGGTAAAAAAAGTCACGTGTGTAATTGATTTGGAGATATTTTTTTTATTTAAAGACTTTGGTGATGTAATAACTTCTCGGTTTTATAAAAACAAATACAACGAGCGATTCGATATGTACGTTGTAGTTCTTTGTATAAATATTTTGTTTTTTTATAGTTTTGTTTTTTATAATTCAACAAAATGCATAAACACATTTTGTTGAATTTATCATTTCTTAACTCAAGTTAACGGTGTATAACATAAAAAATGGGAATATTTATGTTAATTTATGTATTTTATGTGCCAATTTTTACGTTAAATTTTATTTAAAACAGTAATGATTTTCTTAAACTTTTGCAAATCATTAGTCATAACTCAAAGTTCATTTAAATTTTTAAAAATGAATATAATTAACTCAAATCTTTTTTCAATCTGTAATTTATTTTAAAAATATGAAATTATACAAACTGAAATGAAATACTTATTTTAATAATTGGTTAGAGAGAGAAATAAAATAAGTTTAATTTTGCATTTAATTTGAAAATAAATTGCTAGCCAGTAAAAAAAAAATAAAAAAAAAAAAAAAAAAGCATAATTTCTTAAATCATAATTTTCGAAATGCAATTTTTATTTTAAATTTCATATTTAATTAAATGCATAACCAACTATATTTTTAAAATTATTTTTCTTTTTTCATTATTTTTATAATTCTCTACAGTAACTATTAGAAAAAAAAATTATGCACCTTATTTTTTACAAAGACAGACATATTTAAAAGTCAAATATTATTTCAATAAAAACAATATTTTATATAAGTTATTAGGTTGTTTGGAAAGTTATTTCGTTTTATATGAAAATGAAAAACGTATAGCGAATTAATATTTTATTGTGAATTGTATATTGTTAATTCTAGTCCAATACCTTTCATCATCTTTCTGGTCGTAGCATGATTTCATACTCATAAAATGGTTGGTTTTCATTGCAAAAAATTGATTTAGGTGGGAAAAACGAAATGACTTTCCGAACAACCCAATACATACATCATTCAGTTATATAATAATATTAAATATTCTTTAGCAAACAAAAACACACAAATTAGTTTTCATTTCTAAAGATATCTAAATACGTAAAATATTTAATATTTTACACTTTGAAAAATAATTAATTATCATTTAAATTCGGAAATAAATAGGGCGATTAATTTACATATTAATTTTTTCAAACTGGTATTTGTTTTCAGCATTTGATGTAATAAAGTTTCAATTGAGGATATAAGGCTTGTATAATTTATTCCATAATTTTATATTCCATAAATTTCAATAAAATGTATATTTTGTTTTTATTTCCGGTGGCTACATTTTATTATTTTGTTATTAAATGCATCTGATTTTTTTCAAAGTTATAGTATTATAGTTATTATATTAGTAACATATATTAGTATAGTTACTATTTTAAAGTTATATATGTTTTCATTTGACAGGATTCTTTTTACTCTCGATACATGTATCAAAATCCTCTATAATTAAAAAAATATTATTTTCTTAACTATTTGCTTTACTTTTATTTAATTTTATTGAATTTTTTGCTTTCATTTTCAAACATGGATTGTATTATTTTGTTTTTAATGTCTATATTTTGTTATTGTAAGGAAGATTCCCAAGCTCCAACCTGAAAGAAGTTTATGCCGAAACTTAGTGTTTATCTTTTGCCCAAAACCTTTTACTTGAAAGGATTCCATTGTATTACTACGCCCAATACTGTGTTACTTATGAACATATTAAGTGTCGTTTTCCCATAAAAATTTAATTCTTAGTTTATATTAAGTTATAAAGAAATTTAAATATCTCTTTACATTTGAATACTTGAAAATTAGGAATTTATTCAACTTCTAAAAATTATAATTTCCTACTAATGAAATACTTATTATAATAAGCAACATATCTTTATTTTTCAATTCTAAATATTTTGCACTTTATGAATGCTTAATTTTGGATTATATTTAAAGAAAAAGTATCTTGGATGGACAGTAATTTTTGGGCCAAATTGTTTTACAAAATATGATACTCTGCAGATAGAGAGATCTTTTATCCGAGCTTGTTGAATAAAAATAATAATGAAGCTTACGTTACAGTATTTTTTAATCTTGAAACAACGTTGGCCTGCCTGGTGGCTTAAGGAGTTTGTTCTCATAAAGTCGTGAGTTCGAATCCCGACCCAATCGAAGATGCTGCAGGTAATGGTGGCTGAGGCAACGTAAAATGCGTTGCGTTGAAATGAAAACCTATGGGAGTAGCAGATTAAATTTGGGAGTCTTCTGCTTGGTCCTTGTTTCTAAATTACAAAGAACCACCCAATTTTGGTGTCCACAATGAGTGCCTATCTAGGCAAAATGCAATTCTTTCGTCTCTTCCTGTGCTGAAAACATCCGAGCAACCGGGCAGCAAGCATTGTGTTAATGATTTTGCACTGTAACGAATTTATATGTTTATTTTCTGTTTATTATATATAATATTATTAACAAAACTATGCCCAATTGAAATTGTGTAAATTAGTAGTAGATAAATGTAAATTAATGCAACAGTTGTTGATATGCCAAGGCTCAAATTAAACTGTTATTATTATTTAAATATGACCCTCGAACCAATTTGAAAATTACCTTTTTTTCTCAGATCAGTAGTTTATTATTTATTTATCAATTTATGATTTTCATATTATCAATTCAATTTATCGTTACATATTTCGAGAGTTATAACAAATAATTCTTTTACACGGTACTTACCTATCTTTTCCTTCTCTATATTAATAATTTTTATCAGAATTTATTTGGCAATGTAATTATTAAATATAAATTTAAAGCAAATATCTTTTTTTTTCATATTTCTGTTAGGATCATAACTAAAAAAATTCTATAATTATTATTAACCATAAAGTGGTTGTTTCATTACAGTTGAGTTCATATTTTTATCATTTTTAAATGTTTTTAAAATTATGAAAATTTTCTTTTCTCTTTATATTAATGTTTACAACTGAAATTTTAACGTCTTTAGCGATAATTTTAGAGAAATTGCTTCCAAAATTTCCTGAAATATCTATCTTTTCTATTCTTTCACCGATAACAATTTCCTGGCTCTCTGGCTTTTGGAAAGCATTTCATGTTATGAGACAGAGATAACCATGGTTTCAACTGAGATTTTCACTGAACTCCAGCAATGCGATTGTTGACACAAATCGTTTAACCATAGCTGAATAGCTTTGAAAAAATTGCATCATTTTCACCTGATGACTCATTCGATTTGAATTCAAAAAGACTTTGAAGAAAATTTTGTGCGTAAAATATTGATTGTTCCAAGTACGCGAAAAACATGACATCGAGTGTGAATCTGAGGCTTGAACTCTTTGAGAATCGAAATTAAAAGTATTATTGAAGCTCATTTTGTTAATAAACCGATTCCATAGACCAAAGCATCGGTTTGAGAAGCTATCTTCCATTGACAGGAGCCATTAGCACCTTAACAATAGAACAGAAGAAAAAGCAAAATAAAAAAGACAAGGCAAAACATCCACTTTATAATTAGTGTAAATCGGCAAGGACGATTGTTTCTTTTAAGTGGTTTAATACATCTTTATATATGTTAGGACATAATTGTTATTATATCTTTACAATAGTTTAAATACCTTCTTTTATTGCATGATTTCTCACACCACTCGTTAACTTCGTGACAAAAGCACAGTGATTTCCTTTTTTTTAATTAATTTTCCACTGAGTTTATTTTTGTCTGAGGAAGCTATAGAAGTTAATTATGTTTGTGATTGTTATCTTGCTTCGAAAGAGAAAAGAATTACTCATGTTATTATTTGCAAGTACGAGGCTCTCAAGCAGCACAGTTTACCGTTTCCACAAAACAGAAAATAAATACTTTTTTTTGTGATGTCATAGTCCTATTAATATTATATTAATTTATTATTCTACTTATTATATATATTTATGAAGATGTTTATTATTAGAGTATTGGTGTATAAATCGGTAGCAGGCTTACTTCATATGTAAATAAATTGCCAATATCAATGGGTCTCTGTAGAAGAAAAATACAAATAGTTCCTAAAAGTTATTAATCAACAAAGCCGTATACAATGTTGCCATCTATTGATGAGTTTTTAAGTTTTTTTTTACTCTATAACCAAAAATATTTTTTTCAGACGTTATAGTGATATAATTCTTAATATTACTCAAGTTATTGAGTATAGATCAAATAAATAAATGATAGAGAAAATAAGCCAATTAAAGATTCTGAATGAATAACGTGTTATTTAACAAATTATAATATAAAACAGGTCATATTTGGAAAGGGGCCATTCTCGTGCGGGGAAATAAGTTCTATACCTTGCCCAAAAATTTCTTGTCTTCATTATTAGTGACCAGGTATATAAAATAGGTACTGGTTACAATGTCCTTTAACTGGTTAAAATAGAGAAGAAAGAAATTTTCAAACTCAGCAGTCAACTTCAGACATTTGAGAAAAGTATTTGGTCGGGCTTCAAAATTTAGCTGATTTAGAGGTGTTTCTGTTGGTAAAAAAAAAAAGCAACTGGAAATTTATTGCATTACATTTTATTATATTTTTTTTCATTATATTTATTACATTATATTATTTTTCTCCTAACGGCGGGCATTTGGTGGGAAACCCTTCGCCACAACAAGGTCGGAGATTGCTATTCATTTATCGTCACTCGGTGGGCACCTGTGAACCAAGTCACGGAGGCGAGTAGTATTACCCACGTCACACCACCACAAACCCGTTTATAGGGCGGGCCACATTCATCTATCATCTTAGGAAAAGACAAGAAACACAGAGAAAGAAAGAGAAAATATATCCATGCCCGAACCGGGATTCTAACCCTGGACCTTCCCATCCGTAGTGAGCTACGCTAACCACTAGACAGGGTGGGCGGCTATAAAACAACTATATGCTTAAAATGTTTTTAATTTTTTGACTAATAATGGACATATCTTAATGGTTAAAAGTTGCTATAAGTTTTTTAATAGCCATCACATAAATTATTGAATTCTACATATAGTTTTCATAGGTGGATGGCTGGGGAGATTTGAAATGTGCCAAGAATCAACTAGTGTTAATCATATCAAGTGATAGATTCGAAAAAAAAGTCCATAGTTTGATCCCAATAACTATTGAGCAACAAAAGATGATTGTTGAATTTATATTTTCGCTATTCACATCTGCTGGGTTTGGTCTTTTGAAAACATGTAAATATATTCACATTATCAATGAAAAGTTCTCCCGATAGGTAAAAGGCAGCAAACATTTCATTGTTATAAAAAGCCTTCTTCTGTTGGGTTGTCCATTACTCATTGTTAGACATTCATCTTTCTTTGTTCATTGGTGACTGGAATCGGATCTTGGATTCACTTTCAGAAGAGTGGTTATGTTCCTGCCACACTGTAAATCCTAATTTTATTTCTTGTAATTTGATTTATTCTAGTGTAAAGATCATTCCCTAAAGCAGATAAATTTAGTAATTATAATTAGAATGGAGAAAATAAGTAAAATGTTTATTAAAGAGGAAACAAATCAAGCTGACTTTATTTATGTTGAGTCATTGGTTAAAATTTAAGCATATATTTCTGCACAAAGCTGTTATATTTTTGCTTCATAAAAAAGGAGCATCTAGATATAGATTTTGATATCATCTAAAAGAACTCATAAAATTGTATTATAAACCAAAATTGTGAATCAAATCAATGCGGAGATTGTAGACAACTAATGACATGGAACAATGAAAAGTGTAGTGGAAAATATAATACATGTTTATATTTTTTTCATAAATTTATGAGTGATTTGTTAAATGTTAAAAAGAAGAAAAATACTCTTATATGTTTGGATTAAATGCATTACATATAATGCTTTACCAATTTTTATAAAAAATAAAAATAAATGATCAGGAAAATAAAAAAAAGAAAACCTGGATGGATAGTGGTTATAAGTAATCTATAAGTGATTAAAAGTCTGAAAAAATTGCATTAGTATGATTAATGCATTTTATAATGAATAGTTAAATAAATATTATATAAGGAACCATGAATTTGATCATTTAGAAACCATTTTTGCCTACACATTTATTTTCTCTCCCTAAATAAGGTAAAAAAATAAAATGTTGGCAAAAAAAAAACAATGAATATGTGTCCTTTTTTGAATTAATAAGTCACAAACAATAAGACACGTGTTAGTAAAATACTTGACATTATTATCAGCACAAAATATTCTCAAAGCTTAGGAATGTTGGTGGAGCAGCAGATACTGACGTATTCCTCATACTAAAAATTGTTGCAAATACATAGTTACCTAGATAAGGACAAGATATACATCCTTGCAAAAGATTAAGAAATTCTTCATTTAGCCATCAGTGTAAACAAGTGTATTCATAATTTGGGAATGTTGGTGGAATTAAAAATGTCTGATTCATTCACACATCGTATCAGAAGCATACCGTAAACACAAACACATTGGTGTGTGTCAATAGTTTTCTCTCCTTTAGGACAATACTTGTTTTCTCGGAAAAGCTTGTAAAAACAGTACTTGAAACACAATTTCTTACAATTTAGGAATGTTGGTGAAGTAACGGGTGCATCTATCAGACTGATTCCCCATATCAGAGACGTGTTGAGAACATAGAAATCTGGAGAAATATTTCTAAATTAAGATAAAATTTTAATTTTTGATAATTAGTCAATTTTAATAAGAATATGGTGAGATCCTTTAAAAAAAACTTATATTTTATATTTTTTAAGATTTTTCAAGCACTGTGTGTTGAAATTTGTTTCTATCAAAAATATTCAGCTAGTGTTAGGTAAATTTAAATCAAACTAATAAAAAAAATTATGTACTTTCAAATTGGGATTAATCATTTCTCGTTATAGAAAAATGGTGTTGATTATCGATATATTAATGGTTATAAATTTCCGTTGAAAAGTGATCTGGCTTTCATTTTAGCATATGGAGAGTTCGATTCAAGCATGACTGCAATCGTTTAAAATTCACTTTGGAACTGTTGCTTCAGTCAGCTCTCGAAAGCGAAAAACGATCGTAACGACACTACGAACTAATTCAACATAGTTGATGAAAGTTTTCACTTTGAAATTGCTATGAAACCAAATTTTAAATGGATTTCAATCTATTCTTTGATTTGTTATTAATATTTGGTCGAAAATCATCCATTAAATATAATAAAGGCAATATGGTATTCATTTATAATATATAACAGCATCACAATAACAATTTAGTGATTGATAATATTGCATAGCGTCGCGTTTTTAATGAATCTATATGCTAACGCATAATAATTAACTTTTTCGATTCACTGTAGCCTAGTTAAAAGATAGCGCTCTTCAGAAGAAAAGTGCAAGGTTCGATTCCAGCCACTGTTAAACAGAGGGAGTTAAATGTTATGCTTCTGCGTGCATGTTTAAAGGAGTGGGTGCTCGGGAATTTTCAGGGATTCCTTTCTTGAAATATTTGAATATTGCCCATTATCTATATGAAAAGTCTTACCGAAAGGTAAATTACGCGTTGAAGATAAAAAAGCTTTACAACAGATTCCGGCTGTTCAGTATGGCTTTATGAACCAAAATAAAAGAAATATAAAATTCCCATTAATATTTATAAATAATATATATTTACATATATTTACTAAGCGCTCTCCGGACCCAATGGTAGGAATTCGTTCTTCGAAGTGGAAGGCCCCGAATTCGATAACAGCTACTGCTGAAACATAGGAGATGTTTCTATTGTATGTGTTTCTGCTTTCCTCAAACATGTTTTTCGAGGTGAGTGCTTGAGAGTTTTCCACGTTTCTTCCCTTGTGACACTTTTATGAATATGCCACACTAATCCACGATAGGTAATTTCAGAAAGCAATAATACAAAATAGATACTAAAATAGTTTTGCAGCAATTTTCAACTGTGTGATGTTAATATGCATTGATTTATAATCAAAGTTCGCTCTCTTTCTCTCTCGAATGCAATAAAAAGATAAAAAAAAAACAAGACTCAAAACAAAAGTTGGCTTTTCAGACATATGTCATACAAATAATTCTTCTTTTTATTTCTCTATGATAAAACATTTTAAATACAAAATTTATGTGTTATTAATTAAGAATATGTGTCCTTTCCTAAATTAATAAGTCATAAACAATAAGACACATGTTATGTTATAAAATGTTTGGCAATCATTCTGCCTCTTTGACTATCATTCACTTGACGGTTACTTAAACATATTCGGCCATTTGAAATATTTTCCAGATTTTTTGTTTATTTTTAAATAGAAAATTATTTTATTGAAAATAAAATTTAATCAAGTACATATCGACCATTATTATCAACGATCTGTTGCCATTTTTTAGATAGTTTCATTATTCAATCAGTATAGAACTTCTGTGGCTTATAATCACAAAACTTGGTCAATTGATTTTCAGTGACTCTTCGGTCATCCAATTGTTTACCATCAAGAGTTTGCAGAGACAGAAGCAAATGAAATTATATATATGAAACTGAATTATAATTGCGTTGATGAAACAGTATTTAAAAGTTTTCTATGCGTGGGATGCTCCTTTAAGGTTTAGTGGGGTTATAGTAGATATTGAAGAGGAAAAATATTATATAATATAATATCACATTAAAGATTTGTCATAGAATCACAAAAATATTTAAGAAGATTATCATGTTGGGTAAAACAAAAATGACAGTCATATGTAAAACTTTATTTATTCAACATTATATATGAAGACGTGCAATCTTTGAGAGACGAAGCTAATGCTGAAAAGAAATAATCCATATTTATGTGAATTTCACCTTAAATGGTGAAAATAAAAGATGAAAACAAGTGTTATTCAGTGAACTTTTAAAATAAGCAGACGTAGCAGCATGTTTCACAGAAAGTATTTATTAAAAATCAGGAATACATTTATAAGATTCTGATTTACGAGCAAATAGATGATAATGAACGTCTAATATATAGGATGAGCCATGAGAAATACTCATAGAGGTGTTATCTACAATATAATAAGTTATTAAAAATTGAGAGATAACCTTGGAAGAGGAGATTATTCTAACCAAGAAGATTTAACATAAAGGAACTGAGATTTGTTCTTCATCAATCGAAGAATAATAATACAACTGCTTGACTTGACCTTCCCAGTTAATAAATAAACTAGACGTTCCAGTTACACTAAATATTCAGCACCATAAAAAAAGGTTTACATATTAAAATAAGTAGAAAAGTAGGGAAGAAAAGTTGTACATGTGTACACCACTTGTATCTGCACATAGAATTTATGTATTTCAATGTCAAACAAATGTTTTACCTATTTATTAACTGCTTCTTTGTCCCAATTGATGTCGCTGTCCTATATAAGTATTAAAATGTAGGTATAAAATTAATCAAGATATAATATTTATATGTTCAAGCAGTGATACCTAAAGAGTTTCGGTTGCACATGTTAATAAACGTCTTTTATGCACGACAAAAGGCATTTTATTGAAACATACTGAAGGAGTGCCATGCTAAAAAGATGCAAAGATCTCTCATTTTGCAGAAGGTTCAGTTTTTACCTTAAGCTGATTGTCCTTTTTTTGTTACAGCTCATACATTGGCATTCACAACATCATTCATAATTTTTCAAAATTATTTTATTTTTAATTGAAGCTAGTTTTATACGAGAATGCATGTGTAACATGATGAATGCTCGAAAGTGGATGTTCAAAAATATACACTTATTGTCAGTTCAGAAGTGCTTCAAACATGCAATATTTATATCTGATCAAAAATCATCAGCTATCATTTGCTAGAATCATATGCTCATTTTTGCTTAAGTGACAGCAAAGTCTACCAAACATGTTATATATATATATATAAAACAATATATATATATAGTGCATTAACCACAGTAGAACATAGCATGCAATTAAGCATGACTGTTCATCAGCATGTTTTTCCAACACAATACGCAACCAACTTAATACTACATATAATATATATATATATATATATATATATATATATATATATATATATCCAGTGATGGAGGACTGAATGAATCAAATCAATTGCTTGGCCTCCATGCTCCTCAAACCTCAATCCTTTACATTTGTTTTGTATCCAATAATGATAGTTTAATACATCAAACCAAATAAGACCAAAAATATAATTTTTAAAAAAAGATTAAAGAAAGAAAGACAATTTAGACCAAAGTTACAATTTTTAAGGTGAATTTGCGTTTTATATGACTTTTTGCATGAATTATGCGAGACAGACCTTTATTTAAAATAAAATGTTCGCCGTAATTTCAAACAAATTTTTTTGTAAATATTAAAAAATTACAAATAAAATTGCAATTGAACTATTTTTATCATCTCTTAGTAAAGAAATAATGAGCAATATCAAAAAAGTTTTCAAAGGCATTTTTTATTCAAAATTTATTTTATTTCCTTTGAATTTATCTAGTTGAATGAGTATAATAAATTATATATACATCGCTCTAACGGTTTATTAGCGATTTGGTTATTATTTTCTTAAATGAAACAGTTATAAAATAAGTTTTTGTATTTCTCCATTTCCCAACACTGGTGATAAAGTCTCCATATATGGTACTATAGACCACCTTTTTTTTTTTTTTTTTTTTTTTTTTTTTTTTTTTTAATTTTTAGGATTTGTCTGAAACAAAGAAGAATTTTTCAGATTTTGTATGTAAAGCATTTTGTGTTTAAATTTGTTTCTTATAAAAATAATCATATTACCAAATTCTATTTTAAAAATGATGTTGTACGACGTTGCAAAATTTTCTACTTATCGCACTAAAATTAGTATTTATAAAGGCCCATGGTACGAATGATCGTAATTGAATTTCTTAAAGTGCATGAAGTTATTTATGGTTGAAGCAAGGAAAATTTTATCATGGAGAAATTAATTTTACAAATTTTTCACAAAAACTGAAGGATTTATCTGAAAAATATCTGAAATGATTTATTTTAGAAAGTAATATTTTGTAAGTCAATAATGTAAACTATGGCCATTTTAAAAGTCACTGCTTTTAGAATTTAAAGTTTATTTTTTAACAACAAAAAATTAGAAGAGTGAAAGTACTCGAAATTGTTTTATGAGTGTTCTGAATAATCATTAAAAATAATGAACAAAGAAAATAGTAAGGAAACTTTTATTATACATATTTTTATAGTTACACAAAAAATACCCTATTTCTAGGCAAATACAAGATATTTTCTTATTCACACATATAATAATGATCATGTACACAAATAAATAAATATGATGAAAACTAAGATGCACGAATAAAAAGTTACATTAAAGTTTCAAAATGTGAAATCAATCTATATAAATTTTTATTAATTAAGTATGATAAGAACAACTACATACACAAATTTTTATTTAAAAAAAAGTCCTCAAAGTTAATATAGAAATTTATTATATGAATACTACAAAATCAGTTTTATTAATATACGACACATTTTATAATAAATTAATATTTTCAGATGAACCATTATTCAAGCTTTATTTCAAGCATATATTTTTTTAACTTTTTGCAACAATATAAGAATATATTCACTTATTTCACTGAAATATCCTACATCATAGTAATCCTTATCTAAGGAAATGAAAAATGACAAGAATAAGTTACATAATTCATCCACATTGGTGACGTCATTGTAAGAAGGCCAATGTGATTCATATTGCCGCTACCAGCACATGAGAGCGAAGCACATGACCATCGCGGAGATGACGATCATGGTACCGAAGAAAATGAAAATAAAGTTCAGGAACCAGAAGACAAAACCATACAAATGAGGATTGCAATAATTTGTTTTTTCGTGATTATTAAAATCAGCATCAGAAGCACTATAGACCCAATAACACACTAAAAAGAAAAAAAGAAGTCATATCAGAACAGCAAATGGTAACGATCTTAATTCAAAGGAAAAATAATGTAATATTATTTGCAAATAATCTTACTAAATACTTTGAGAACAAGACAAACATAAAACTAAAAAAAGGAAAGAATTATGTTTTCCATATTTGGAAACTAGTAAACAACATTGTTATTCTGAGAAGACAAGTTTTCAAAAATTAATTCTTTTATTTGAATGATTGTTACTTTTTAAAACCCTTTCTTTTCATATATATATTACAGTATGTACCAAAGAACGCACTTTTAAATTGTTAGAACTTTCTTTAAGCTTATGTAGACCAAGTTGGGATGGCAAACATGAAAAATTACGGGCCATATCATCGTAAGTATCGCAATTGAGGAAAACAACTTAAAAAATATTGTCCTAACAACGTGAACAGTGAACTAAACTGAACAGAATTTCTGTGAGCATGATAGTCACAGAATCTTGACATTTTTTTATGATATATGACGTGTCAGCCAAAAGAAATATCTAACTCAAAATTAAATTATATGCGAGAAATAATAGTAAGTAAATGTATCCACGAATATTCATATATTTACGTACTAAAAGAAGCCTCCATGAACAATAATATTGTGTTATATATTATGTCAAAAAGCAGTAATTTAAATTAAATTAAAACAGGAAAATTTTTCAGTTTTGATGTTAAAAATAATTATTTCAAACAGTACATCACAGGAAGTCATTAAAATCGAGACTTCTCAGGCCTAATTAAAAGAGAATTAACAAATCCTGATTACTTTTTTTATTTCTAATGGTGGGCACCCTTGAGCAAGTAAGTAACAATAGCTCATTTGCCACAACAAGGCCGGAAACTGCTACTCATTTTATCGTTACCCGGTGGGCACCTGTGAACCCAGTCACTGAGGTACGAGTAGCATCGCCCACGACACACCACCACAAACCCATTTATAGGGAGGGCCACATTCATCCATCACCTGAGGAAAGGACAAGAAACACTAAGAGAGAAAGAGAAAGTACATCCATGCCCGAGCCGGGATTCGAACCCAGGTCCTCCCCATCCGTAGTCAGTTACGCTAACCACTAGACAGGTTGGATGGCTCTTGATCAAAATTAAAATCTAAATAATTCGCACCCATGTCCGTTAATACATTTCACTGTTCATCTTTCTCAAGCAATAGAATTTTAGTATCTTTGAAGTCGGAAATTGTTAATGGCAACTTCACCGATTTCCATGCTCTTTCAGCACATTTTATAAGCTACAAATGAATACAGTTGAATATTTTATTTTAGTTTTAAAAGCGAATACCCGCCGCAATCGTTGTAAACGTCGCACATTGTCATAAAATCAGTTCTAAACTCTTAAACGCTGCGGAGGTTTTTCGTTCTCCCGGAAATTGCGTTAAATTGCTGCATTTGTAAACAAATTTTATTTATTTGTGAATATCCGATGCCTGTATGCAAGCCAACAAAACATTTTTCCGATATGATATGCAAATATGTTTTCTATAGGACAATGAAAAAAAAAGTTTTCCGTGCTCATCATCGTTATTTTCCGCCTGACAAATTATCCTAAATGTGATAAATCGGTTGGAAGTCATGTTACTCAAATTTCGATTTGAAAAGTCTGTGTGCTGTAAGCGATAAGACTGGTATTTGGTGTGCTATACGCAATGCGTATTTAACATACAAACTTTTGATAATACTCAATTTTGGGACAATACAATATACATTTTTGAGAAAATGCCATGACTGAATTATTCAAATTATACTTTTATAAAATCGCATTTTATAACAACTATAAACCTTTTTAAGAGGAAAATATGATTTATTTATTCAATAAAATTATTAAAATTAATTTTTTGTTTAGTTTATTAAATGAAATTCCGCTTATATAAATAAATATTATTTACGGAAGTCATTAATTTCAAAATTACGATAAAAGTCCACTTTTAGTTTATTAGGAAATCAAAATTTTTTAAAAGATTTTTCCCTAAAAGCTTAGATTACATAAAAATGTAGATTCATGATTACATTTTAAAGCAATTAACTTTAATTATATAAATCTTTCTCATCATCAAATAGTAAAGTTACATGATGTTATATTTAGTTTGTTCATTTTTGTGTATAAGAATGATTTTTTGCACATGAAGGTTAATAATATCAAAACCTACAGTTTAATGTAGATTCCGAGCAACTATAAATACCAAAACCTAAAATGGTATTCGAGCCAACCGAATGTTGAACAGAAGGCCAGAGTGATAACCATTTGGCAACTAATTTGGCATAGTTCTGGTTCTAAATTCACTTTTTCATACAACGGGTAATTTGACAGGATTTTCACTTTAAAATAGATTCCGAACCACGGCAAACATCCACCCACAAGATTAGAGTCGAAACATCAAATTTTGAACCGAAAGTAAAGCTTTAACCATTCAATTATATAAGATTGTGTTAATACTCAAGAAAAGCTGTTAATTCAGGAATTTATTTTTTTTATCAAAAAATATATAATTAAAATGTGTAAAGAAATTAAATGTAATTTCACACCACAGAAATTTTCCTAATCTTACATTCAGAAGGTTAAAGATAGTGTCTAATAGGGGTTTTTGTTTAAAAAGTATTAAAGTAATTTTAGAGCAATATAAAAAAAGAGCATTACTGTTGCTATAACGAGATAATTTTTAGAGGGTTTTAACCAGTTTCATTAAATTAACCAATTCGTTGGGTAAAATACGTATGGAAAATCCTAGTTACAAGAAAATAAATCCAAAAATGGATTCTTTCTGAAATAAAAACGTGTAAAAAAAGTATCATAAAATGTAGTCAGCTATGTAATTGCTAATTTCATGCCGAATTTGAAGTTTAACGGTTCACATTATGGCCCTTAAATCTGCAGCTTGTGAGATCGATTCTTTCTTTGAGAATAATTTTACATACACCTGCAAATTGGGTTCCTTACTGGTAGAAAAGAACTTTTTAAAATTGGAAGTTTAAGGTTCGATTCCCAATTACCATTGAAATACACGAAATGGATGTTGTTCTGCTTACGACATGTATATCCGTCAGTGTGGAGGCTTGAATATTTTCTTGGTTTTCTTCTTATGATACATTCATGCGGGTTATTATTTATGAAAAATATCCTCTGAAAACAATTATTCTCAATGTGATTGTTACGAAAGCCCTTATGACAGTATTATCTATAAGGCTCTAAGCTGCTTGTTGTCAAATGTGCCTGTCTTAACAAAACAATGATTATCTTAACATGATTTACATAATTTCCTTTTAATTTATTCAATCGATATACATATATGCAGAGAGAGATTATTGCAATGTAATACAATGATTATGATTAAAAATTTTGTCTTATACACACATATTAATGGTATTTCGGAATAACTTTTTAAAACATATTTTTGAAATAAACATTTGTTATGTAAATTGCGAAATAAAAAAAATTAATATTTTTCCATTATATTTTTACAACAGTAAGCAGTTTCTAAAATGTATTCCGCTTTAACCATTTTATTATTACGAGTGTTAGAATCATTTTAGAATCACTCTTTCATCAAATTAAAAGGAATGCTATTTGCTACTTCATGCAAAAGAGGAACAATGATCAAAGAATGTGTTTTTGTAGTAACAGGTGATGGCTCCGTGACTACTGCAACTACACCTGTCGGAAGGAAATGTAACTATTTGGGGAATAAAATATTCATTGGAAAAACCGCATTTTTTTTTCCTGAGTAATTTATAAAAAAATAATCGTACAGATCTCTATACTTTACGAAATATGAAATTGTATTTCTTCTGATTTCTTCCTGTGATGCTTGAGTTATATGCATAAAATATTAAAAATCTAAAGAAAGGGAAATTCTAAATAGTTAAATCTTGCTTTGTGATCTTGGGCGAACGAGAAATCGAAATAGGAAAAATGCTTGTATATATTGATATGTTTTTCTTCTTTTTAATTTCAGAACTTTATAGTCTTACTAATTTCATACTTTATAGTAGTAAAAGTAACGTCTTGTATTGAAAAATGACTGTATACAACAGATAAAATCAGTTACAATGTCAGAGAACTAAAAAAGGGTTTTATTAACATTAAAATCCTTATTCTATTTATCGAATTTTTTTGGGGGGAGGGGGGGGCTGACTTTATATCGGTTTCACATAATGGAAAGAAATTTAAATTATTATTTTGATAACAGGATAACTTCAGAGATAGGCTATATATTCCAAACTTTTGATTTAGGCATTTGTAATTAACTTAAACTATAACTGATGAGAACTTTATCTGGCTGTAAAATTGTTCATTCGGTGATATAATTAATTTAATTGTTGTAACATTCCGTTCCGGAACATTTCTCGCTTCAGGAATGGAGGCATGGAGCTGTTGTTCACTTTTTATAACATTATCTGTAGGTTAAGTAGCCGTTAAAAAGAAAAGAAATTAGTTAAGGACATCGGATCTTCTTATCTTTCGAAAGACCTACATTAGTACTTTTAAAACGGTTTACTATTTTTTATATTTAAAATTCATACTGGATTGAACGTATTTCGGGTACTCTCCATACCTCATCGATCAGAAATGCATTGGAATGCGGATGAAAGGAATCAACTAGTTTAATAATTTCGAAAAAAAGAGAATTCAAGTGTTTCACACATCATTTAGTTTGTTTTTGTTCATCTCCCCCCTGAGCATCCTTTCATAGAGCACATCATTCTGCACAAATTTAACTAGATAAGAAATGGTAAATATCGTTAAACTTCTAAATCTACATTTCCCAAGAACACGTTTCTTCTGGAAGTCCCTAACCACGAAAACTGGCAGGTTTGGCTCACTAGCCTGTTGGCCGCTTAGTTAAATTTTTTTAATCCAATCTTAATATTGAAACAAAATTAGAAATAATGTTTAAAAATATGAAATTATACTTCTTATAAAGGATACATGTCCATTGCACGCCATCTTGCAATGTTGAACATTTATTCCGCATTGTTATGTGACAACAAATTCAAAATTTACAAGGATCATCTTGATTTTTTAATGAGTTATCACTATTTTTTTTATGAATTTTTATCTCAATTTTTGAAGTACAACGTAGTTTTCACTCTTAATTAGCATTTTATAATTAATAAGTGTAGGAAATAAAGGATTTCTAACTCCATTAATAACATAAGGTTATGATAGAGCACAAATATGACGGACAAAACTGCACCAATTCCAACAATTTTGGCTGAAATCTTTCTGACTACGACTTGCCTTAGCTGTACTAAATAATGAAAAATGGTTAATAAAACAGGTATTTTGAATGAAAATGATAAAAAAAAAACAAACATTAATAGTTACAAAACATTTTTAGACTTTTTTAAAAATTTAAGCATAAATTAATTTTTTTAAAAAGGGAAATTTTAAATGTTTTACAAACTATCTTCAAATTAAAAAAGTTTTCATTAATTATGTTACATATTGAAATATGACCAGTAAAATTGTCGAGAAACTGGATTAAAATTGGTAAAAAGCAGGTATTAATTGTTACAAATCATTTGTATAAAATTGTGAGCTGTAAAGAAATTATAATAAAATTTATAACTTACTTGCAAGAAACCAGGCGGCAAGAAATATGTTTATGAAAACATTGATCCATCCAATAACGGTGTGTCTTCTGGGCATGCCTGTCTCCGCGAATCTCCGGAATCTGTCCACAAAATTGATGACGTTGCTCAGCATGGCAACTGAACCGGCCACAATCAAACTGATAGGAATCATTTTCTCCACTGGGCAGTCGTGGAAGTATTCCGCTCCTACAGTAATTGAATTAAGTCAATTGACTTTTTTCACACTTAAAACATTAGATTTATTTGTAAAACTGTACTTTAGGATGTGCTTTGGCGAACTTGGCAATTTCTTTGGCGCCATTCCTATTCGCGCCGATTACAGAGCAAACAGGTATGGTGAGCAAAATATAATGAATTCTAAAAACAATAAACCAAAGTCCGTTGAACATTAAAAAATAACGCAACGTCCGTTGGATTTTCAAAATTCTAAATACGATAAACCAAACAGAGCGTCGACTGGATCTAAACCAATCAGAATACTATTCGGTTTTGCCCAGCTTGGCGATCAATCACGATCATAACTTGGCGAGAATCAAAGGGGCACCCTAAAGTATAGTCTAACCGATTTATTGTATAAGTAAAGTATAATGCATATTTATTTATTTAAAAGGATGAAATATACTAAGTTTGGTAGAATAAATTGTAATATGTTATATTTTAGGATTATAAAGGAATCAAAAATTTTAAAACAAAAGTTAATGACCATTTATTTTCAGCTATAAAATGATTTTTATAGAAAACACATCATTATGATTAATAAAATTGTAATTTAAACCTTAAAAATAGTGACATTTATTCTAATTTTTCTTATTTTATTGAGTAGGAATCTTAAGCTTCTAATATACTAATTTTTATTGAAAAAATTATTCTGTATTAAGCAGCTTAACTAAAAATTTAATAATATATTCAAATCAGCAAAGAAACTCATGCTTGTTAAAAACATCTTTGAGACGATTATCAACGTTAAGACAATATAAAAAAGTCAAATCAACAAATAAAATCAAATGAAAATTATGCATATCTGATATTTAACAATACGTAGAAATTTTCACTCCCGTTTTTTAAATAACTAACATATTATATGAGCAAGTAAATGAAAATTGTGTTTTAGAGACTTATGATTTACAAATTTAATATTCATTATGTTAATAAATATTGCATGAAAAAAAGAAACAGATTAGCTTAATGCTTTGAAAACAGATGGCGCTTTACTACATAATTATCTAGAACGTTCTTTAGTGGAAAAAGTATAAAATACACAAATGAACTAGAGCCTATTTCTGATTAAAAGGTACAAAAATTTTTATTTTTATGAAACAAATTTAATACTATTTACACCAGATATGAAACAACAAGAGGTAGCACATTTCAATTTCTATGAGGCAGCTACAATCGTAGTTGAAATGCGATCGAAACATTTACCACTGTAAATGAATTAAAAATTACTTCTCATTTCACAATGTGTTTTATCCCTAAATAACTGGTATTTTTTTCTTCGTATCCTGTGCTTTCTGTATTACACTGATTAATAATTTTTACAACCTATTTTCTCCGCTCAATATTTGTGTCTTCTATAGCGCGTTTTAATTTTCTGAAGTCAGATTAATAACTTTATAGACGAACTGTTTAATTGTTTTATAACAATTAAAAGTGACAGAGAATCAGACTAAATGCACTTTGAACTTTTTTAATGAAGACCATAAATGAAATTATTTTTAAATATTTTTAAATTCAAAATACATTTTTTATGCTAATAAATCTATCGTTTGCTACCCTAAGAAAATTTCATATATTTTATGTCAATTGTTTAGATATTTCTGGGAATATTTGACATCAACAATTTAATTATGTCGACTGCATTATCATTGTAAATCCATTCTATAATCATGGTAAAATATAAATATCTAATAAATATTTATCACTTATTTACTTTAAATTATTGCTTCTAAATAAAATATATCTGCGTTCCTTAGTTTTATTCTAATGCAGAAATTTTGATGTTACAATAGTTTTTAACTTGTTTAACAATATTTTTACTAAAAAAATGTTATATATTTATAAATAACAAATATCTGCACTCATAACCACCCCTATACAGACACATATATATATATATAATTTATATAACTTATGATTCTTAACTCAAGAAAAAAGTTAAGTTTTTGTTAAGAAAAAAGTATGTTGCAAAAAAATTACGCAAAAAAATATAAAAGTTTATAAAGAAACATCATATAATTAAATTATGTTTTATTTGTTACAACTCTTGTATATCAAGAAAACATATTTAGAATCTGAGAAAAAACTAAAAAAAAAAATTTCCCGATCTCAGACATCAAAAAATACTAAAAGTGTTCAAATGTCCGTTGAAAGTGACGAAAATAGATCTGTCATAAAATTGGCTAAAAAATGAGAAATATAAAAATCAGCAAGATTCAATTTATCGCAAAAAATGATCCTGGATTTGTTTTTATAAATAAACAGGATATCTTTACCTCTTACTAAAGAAATATAAAATATAGAAGAAAAAATACTATCATCATAATTCCTGTCTGAATTTTTTTTCTCTGCCGAGAAGTTTTTTATGTAAGGTTGGTTGGTTGGGTTTTATGGCGCAAGGTCCAAAAAGGACAAGCTGTGCCAGTTTTTTATGTTAGAACAATACGATAAAGAAAAATGATCGATTGTGAAAAATATTTGAAAGTTTCTAAAATCAATTTAATGCCAACTTATGTTTAAAATAATATTTCAGTAAGGGTTTAAGATGTTTATGCAAAACAATTGTTTTTATTTATTTATTGTGAAACTTATATAATTGACTAGTTTGTTCATGAAAAATTTTCTTAATTTTTTTCCTTTATGAAGGAATATTAAAAACAATTAATAATAGTAATAGTTTATTGAAGATGTTTTTTTCAATCCAAGAACATAATTATTGAACAGTATTAATGTAAATTTATCAAAACCAAAAAGAGAATCTCTCATCTTCTTGGATATTTATCTTTATTATTTGAAAAGATATTTTTAATTTTTTAGTCTTTAAATTTTCTATGAAAGAAATTTTATGAATAAAAACAGCAATTTTGCCTGACATAAAGAAAACTATTTGAAATTGCATAAAATGTGTAAAGTCAGTTAAAGCCTGTTGATTTAATTTCATACCTTGTCGAATTCATATGACCATTGCCTTTTACGACAAAAAATGAGAAGTATTCCACTAGACAAGAAAATTTACATTAAAATTTAAACTACACAAATTTTTGTGTTACGTAAAGAAAATTAATGTAATGCAAATTATCGAAACTATATTATTTTATGAATAGTTAATTAAAAAATTTAATGTAATGTTAATCAATTTTTACAGTACAAAAAATTGAAAAATTATCATTAACAGGAAAACTTAAGTTTTCCTTGATAAAAGTCAATTTATTAGAAAAATATGCAAAAATAAAAATTGTTGTCAATAAAGTTATAATGTAATAAGGATTTTGATCTTACCAATAACAATCATTACGATTGGTACAGTTATGATGATAATAACCACCAATGTCCACACAACTGAAAGAATTAAAATATGTTATTAAGTTAACTATTAATTAAATCAGTAGTTAAAGATAATATCAGATTACAGCAAATATTATTTTGGTACTGTAAATCAAGTTTGGATCCCATGTAATCAATAGTTAATGGAAAATTTAATGCTCTGTGATGAAAACAAATATTAAATGTCAATGAATTGAGAATGAATCCTTTTAACTGCTTTTCTTAATTTTAAATTAAAAATAAACTGAGTTAATTCTCATTTCTTAAATTTTCGATATTGCTACAAATTTTATTTTAAAATTACAGAAAGAATCAAGGAAATTCTTTTTAAATAAATCTAGTTTCGGTGAAAATGCGCTTTAGGTCCCCTACTTGGCTCATTTTCAAAATCGCCGATGCCATGGCGAAAATTCTACGGCTATTTCAAAGTGAAACTTAATTAGCAACCAATGAAAAGGTTAAAATAAAAGAGTAATTAATGAGCATGCGCGAAAAAACGCTTCAAATTCGCGAGTTGGCGAAGTAGGGGACTTAAAGCACAATTTAACCCTAGTTTCTTTTAATCGTGACTTTTTAAAAGAAGAATTGTTAGTATACTTATTTTAAGAAAAAAAAAAGACACTAACTTAAATCAGTTAATCTTAAACAATATTCCTACTATAAAATTAATACTTGCAGCTTGTACTGCTGTAAAATTCGATTATTAACGATTCTAGTCCAAAAATTAAATCGGATATGGAAAAGTAAAATATAATGTTGTAGAGCAGCATCGACCTCTTCGTTCGACAAAAATGCACACAGATATGCCAAGAACACTTACAATGTTTATTTTATTTTCAAATTTCAATATCATTCGTTATGCAACACTTCAGAGTGAAGATACATTCTATTTCAACAAAGCAAACTTATATACGATAAATAAAATAGCAATATTTTAAATAAAACAGTAAAAAAATAAATCCATTGATAATCAAATTACGAATAAACAACTAATTGCATCTTCTGCGTATTTCCTTATATAACTGTATTAGGAGATGCTCACAAATCAATATATATTGCATCCGTACTTTTCATCGTATTTCAGTGCTAAAGGTGTCATTGGTAAAAATTTCTGAAGAATTATAGCGTAGTTATTACTGAGTATTAAAGTTATATAATTGACTTTTTCACTTATCTCATATAATCCTGGAGAAAGGACAATTAACTTTAAGTTAAACCATTAAGAGTATGCTAAAGTAATCTTTTTCTTATAAATTATACTTTTCTATATACGAGCATCTTTTTTATGATCATAATTTTCAACATTCCAAAGTTAAGAAGCTAAGATGGGACTTGTCTGCGCATGCTGTGAGTGTGTGTGTGTGGGGGGGGGGGGGGTATCATAAAAATTTAAATATTGTCAAAAAATGATGTTTGATTTGTTTAATCTATTACGTATGTTACTATTAAAGTTAGGTTACAATTGTAAGTTAGAATTTTAATAAATCTAAACTACAGTTAGGTGTTAAAAATGGGTTTCACATTATGAAGTCATTCTTAATGATTTGTTTGTTTGTTTGCAACTCTTTGCAATCCTTTTTTGCACACAGTAACTAATTTAATAACAATTTATCAATTAAACTGAATTCCGACCGATATTCTTGATGAGTAGAAGCATTCTTTATTAGTAATTTGATTCTTCCTATCTTATATTTTTTAAAAAAGCGATACTTAAAAACTTAAAGCGTAAAAATTTGCTTTACTATTGTTTCATGATTTTATAGTGATATTTTTGGTGAAAATGTGCTTTAGGTCCCCTACTTGGCGCGTTTTCAAAATCGCCGATGCCATGGTGTAAATTCTACCGCAATTTCAAAGTGAAACTTAATTAGCGACCAATGAAAAGGCTAGAACAAAAGAGTAATTAATGAGCATGCTCGAAAAAGCTCTTCAAATTCGCGAGTTGGTGAAGTAGGGAACCTAAAGCTCAATCTAACCATATTTTTTAAATCTTTCCTATATCAAAAAATTAGAAGAGGAATTAAAAAAGAGTGAATAAGCATAAAGAAACAATTTACTCATATAAATGTTAATGTGCGAAGCAGTTGTATATTATATGTATATTCGTGATACAATATTAAAATAAGTAAAACCATCATATTTCTTTAGAATCAATTAGCGAATAACGAAATGAAACTTAAAAACACACTAATACTGATTAAATAATTAATTCTCTACACATAATTAAAGATGAAAAATTTCGATTTCAATCTTTATAAGGAAAATCACATTTTTATACATTATTTTCCATTTCATAATTTATTATATTTACAAAGTAATTCTGAACATTTTTCTTTCAATTTATTTCAGTGCAATTGCAATAATTCAGACTACAAATAATATTAGGACATTAAAAGATCAAATGAATAACTACTCACTTGAACCGAGCAGTAAGGCAAAGAATGCCAGGCAGAAATTACAACATCCCACATTCTCTTCCCTTGCTTTCTTCACTTGAGATAGAAAGGAGGGAGGGACTTCAGCTGAAATAATAATTTAAAATTATTTCATTTTTTTTTCAATGTTAATGGATTGTTAAATGCATATTATTATACTTTATTTGAATAAATTTTTATCATAAATTACTCTTATTCATTACTTGTGTGAATAAGTAATCATCACAAAATATATAATTCATTTGACGAATATTGCTAAGAAAATAAAACAAAGTGCTAATCTCAACTGTCCATTATTTTAGTATTTTCACCTTATGTTTTTTCCTTTATTTGTGTAGTAAAATAATATCCAAAAAGATTAAAACAATGTCATTTACTTGAATTAACTAAAGTGATTATATAAATTAAGTAAACATTTATATTTATGATTTTTAAAGAAGATTTTAAAATTAGCTGTATTTCTATTACAATAAGATATCAGTGGAAGAATTGTACATACCTACTGATTAGATTATTATAAGAAATAAAATTATCTGAAAATTATTCTTAAATGAGACTAAAATTTTCTTTAAAATATAAAATTAGATTACATTATTAAAAAAAAATAAGAAAAATTTATTTAAATTAGCTTTTTATGCTTAAAATTTTAAAAATAATAGATTAAAGAAAGTTTGAAATTACATTTATCTGAAATAATATACAAACAAAAGGATATATATATATATGAACAATGTTTACATTCCTTTGAAAAATATGTCTCCTTTAATAGAGGCAACAATAAATTCTTCCAATAATTCGTTATTTTAACCTACTCATAATTAATTAAAAAACCTAGTTATGAATAGAATGTTTTATGTTTTTTTAATAAAGTTTAAATACTTATATGGGTATATTCGAAAAACGCGTGATGATATGGTAAATCTATTTGCTCAAAATATAAATAGAAAATGCAAGATAAATATTTTTCCCAGCTGTATTGCAGAGAAATAATCTTACCGCCTGTTCCTGTTTCTCCGCCGGTCCCTTCAACAGTCTGGTAACCAGTCCGGCTGACCTGTTAAAAATAAATTTTAGAGAATAAATATTTAAATAAATAAAGTAGCAAAAGAAAGATGCATTTTTAAGTCTCTTGTAAAACTGTTGCTATTCCTACAATAAAATAACTGCAATTTTTTCATTATTTATTAACAAATTATTGTTTTAATGATAGTAGAATAACTTATAAAGGTTTTTAACATTAATTCCATAAAATAAACTACCGTCGTGAAAGTTTAATGAAAAAATTAAGAAATGAAGTATTTAAACGTTGTATTGTTACAATAAAAAAAACAAGATAATTTAAATATGTTTAATTCATTTTTTTTTTTTTTGGTAATTTAAGATTATCAGGAAATTATAATTAGATGTAATTACAGTCCAAAGGTGGAAAAATTCCATTTTACGAATATTTATTTTAATTTTAAGAACAAAGACAATTTTCTTTCATGAGTAAAACGTTGTTTTCAGTTCTGAATAAGAAGCTAATTTTTCTATGAGCACTTTTATTTGAATCATAGGAAATATGCGGGCTGTACGTGTATGTTTTTTAATGATACTTGAATGTGACATCAATTCTTAAATGTCTCAAATAATTTCTCTTTGGATTTAATGTAACAAATAGAAATACTTGTTTTATCAAACTTTTTTTCATTTATTCATATTCAAGGCTGAAAATGCATAAACTAATATGACGCATAAATTGAACTAATTTATGCATTTGTTAATAAGTATTAAATAGAAATGATTCCACATAAGAAAAAATTCGTGGCAGTTAATAATTGTAGGAATATACATTTTCAACAGTAAAAAATAGTCTATTTTTAATATTTTTTCTATTTTGTTAGTAATAGAATAGTTTTGTTTTAGTACTTAAGTTTTTTTTTTATTTCTAATGGCGGGTACCCTTGAGCAAGTAAGTAACATTAGCCCATTTGCCACAACAAGGCCGGAAACTGCTACTCATTTTATCGTTACCCAGTGCGCACCTGTGAACCAAGTCACGGAAGTACGAGTAGCATTGCCCTCGCCACACCACCACAAACCTGTTTATAGGGTGGGCCACATTCATTCATCATCTGAGGAAATCACAAGAACACACAGAGAGAGAAAGTGCATCCATGCACGAGCCGGGATTCGAACCAAGGTCCTCCCCATCCGTAGTCAGTTACGCTAACCACTTGACAGGTTGGGTGGCTTTTTGTACTTAAGTACCATTGAACATTCACGGTGCTTTGCCCTTCGGAAATATTTTCATCGATGATTCAGTATCATTTTGTTACGAGGGAGAAACTGCGAAAAATTTCCACCACTAAAACCGGCAATACGGCTTACTATAGCAAAAATGTAATATCAACATTCTAGCTGTCCAACGATAAGTAGAGTAACCCTGGAATTCTATAACTTATGAATAGTTTGGTGCCATTATTCTTTATTAGATGAACGTTCAAAATAACTTGTGAAACCATGAATAAACAAATCTAAGAATCTAAGTTCTATCATTATAATCATCACGAAATGTTTCGTGACTTGTAAAAAAATTTTCTAGATTATGTTTTATAAATAATAAAACAATCATTCTAAGGCTACATAAGAAATTGAATAATGCCTGTCTTTAGGTAAAACTTTTTATATACAGTGGGTTATATTCACGAGAGCACGGAAGAGAACCTTAAAAAATAAAAAAAGACATCAACTCTATAAATGCATTAGCAAAGGAGCGATCTTGTTATTAAAATAGTTACAGAGCCAAGATTTTTTATATTTTTGCAAATGACCATTTATTATTTCTTATATATTGTACTATTTTTTGATTATTTTTCATTGAAGTCAAGAAAAAGGAGACTAAGTCATACCACAAAGTTGTCATAAGATTACAACATGCGTATTTACATTTTAAGACATTTTTTTATGAACAACGGCCGGTATTTATAAGTTAAAATGTTAAAAAATAACTGTAAACCAGAAATATGTTCAGGTAATAGAAATATATATTTCCACTCTTGTTTTAAACCTCGATAGTATCTGATGTCGAACGTGTTTACTCTGAATCGTACAGATTATATCGTAACCACAGAGAATTTGGGGAAATATTTCAATATAATTACTCTAATTATATTTTGATTTCAAAATCTAGTAATAATATTAGGTTGGGGAAAAAGAAATCCATTATTTTCACGTAAACTTTATGTAACTTTTTTTGGATTCGCTTTGTAAAAAGGTTTAAAACAGTTTTCATGTAGATTTTTAGGTCTTGCGCGTTACTACTGCTGACATGCGGTTAACTTCGATCATTTTTGATATTTTATAGATATTTTCGACGATGCTGTATCCACATGCGATGTGCATCTCTAACATCAAAAATACCCGAATGGAATCGACGAAATAAAAATTGTACATAACTGGTTGTTACAGTCTTATATAGGACGATAAACACCTTTCACAATTTTAGCCACCCGGCTATCTTTTTCGCCGTTACAAGAGAAAACGAAAATGTATCGAAATTTCTGTTTGTTGTCTTCCATTTTTAAAACCTTGTACTCGTAACTGAATTAATCAAACAAAAAACCGCAAGAGGATATTTTAGTGTCAAATGTCACCTTTCCAACGAGCATAAATCTGAAATTGTTTGATAGATACCTCACGAGATATCGATCACTACAGACGTCTGCCGAAAAAATAATGGATTACTTTTTCCCCAACCTAATATTAAGTACGCAAAACTTTCAAAAATAAAATAAAGTATTCGTATAAATTAGCAGATATTTTATTTATAAGTTTTTGTTTTCCAAAATATGATTTAATAGAGTTTTAATTTTCATGCGTATTGGTAACAGCTATAAAATTTGAATTATGATTAGTTTCCCGTCTCCATTGATTTAAAAAAAAAAATAATAATAATAATACCCTTTTATTAAATGCCTAGTCGTATATTTTTTCATTAAAAATCATCATATGATTATTAATATTTTATATGCCAATTCTTATGTGACAAAAAAAAATAATAATGTAACATATAGATGTGAATCAGCGTGAAAGAGAAGAAATAATCATTTCATTACTGAGAAATTCAGACTTCTATAAGGAAAAGGAATCATAAATGATTTATATACAGAACAATCCTTTATTGGTATTTAGAAAAGAGAACTAAGCTGATCCAAAAGTTAAATAGACTCGATGTTTTGTATTCCAACTCATCTTTTTTGTCACTGAATATCGAACGTTCGATTTTCGTTTTACACTTTCATGTGCTTTGAATGGTAACAGGAACTACCTCAATGAATAATAAAAAAATTGCTTTGATTGAAATACGCAAAAGTAAACATAACTCACCCCTTGCTCATTGGAGACGAGTTTATCCGTACTCTGATACATGACGTTGCCTCACACGGTCACGAGGTTCCTTTCACTCTGCTACCTGGAATAAACAAGAATATCAAAAAAATGTTAACAGGTGCACCAACAGATAACACGATGGAGAGTGTTTTAGTATTTTATTCGACTTTTTACTCAACTGTTACGCTTATGGTGAGGATTTCTGTCTGTTTATCGAAACGAAGTGAGTTTTCCTGATCCCTTTCAGCTTACGCTTTAAGACAAAAGAACTCAGTGAATTTTGCAAGCAGTTCTACATTCAGTTCGGAACAGGTGGATATCTTTATGAGTCACGCTGTCTATGAACCAACTTGCACAGAACAGATGATTTTATTTGGTGGAAAACATTTTTAAATGCATTTATAGGTTCACGAACAAATGTCAAAACTCATGCTACAGCTCAAAAATAAATTTTTGATTGTCACCAAAATAGTTTTTATAACAAATAACTGGAGAAAAATCTGACTAAAATTTTTTTAAAATAAGCTTTGATAAATAAATTTAAATTTATTAATAAATAAAAATTAAATTTTATTTTATTAATAGATTTTAATTTATTAATAAATAAATTTGAATTTACTTATTTATTTATAAATTTATAAAATAAATAAGTAAATTCAAATTTATTTATTAATAAATTTAAATCTATTTATTAAAGATTATTATTTTTATTAAAGATTTATTTATTAAAGAAACTATTTGTGTGTCAATTAAAAATTTATTTTTCTTATACAAATAAACTTAAATTTGTTTATTTTTTATATCACTGAATAAATTGTCTTAGATTCGTTTTTCCTTTCCTAACATAAACTATCATTCATTTCATTTCATTTCAATGGGTATAATAAGTCTATTCTAGTTAAAATCATTTTAAAGGAATAGACTAATTAAATAAAATCTTTTTTAAAAGTTCATCATTTAATCAATAACCATACTTCAAATTAGTAAATAGTCCACAATGAGAGTGAATAAATACTGTTGAAAAATGGAAGAACATTTAGGTACATAGGCAACATATCACCAGAAGATTCACTTTTTAAGAGGGTGGAAGGCAGGAAAATTTCTAAAAAACCACTTTGATTAACATGCAGATAGAACAAATGCAATTCCTGTATAGCTGTGATTAGTTTTTAGCCAACCTATTAATTCTGCATTTTCAGTTTAGTTTAGTTTTTTTTAGTGGCATCAGATGTGTTATTATTGTAATATGAAGTCAGATTTATGCATTAGTTGTAATGTTATAAACGAAAAGCGATAGCATATAAAGTGAGTGGCTAACAAAATAAGGTCTAAAATTTGCTGTCTATCTTACAATAATTATCTCTCGTTGTTCAGCAGTAACTGAGGTCGAATTTGGAATCTTCTGCATCGATGGCATGTTTCACTATTAAATGACAGGAATACTGGTAAATTCCATTTGTATTGTACTGTTTGAGTAATAAGCGATCTGTTTTCATTGAGTTTATCGTCAAATGTTAATGTAGACCAGATCCTTAAGACTTCTTTTGGTAAAACTATACTTTAGGGTGCCCTTTGGCGAACTTGGCGATCTTTTTGGCGTCATTCCTGTTCACCCCGAATACAGTGCAAACAGGTATGATGAGCAAAATATAATGAAATTCAAAAATAACGTAACGTACGTTGAATTTTTAAAATTCTAAAAATGATAAACTAATCAGAGCCTCGACTGGAGCTAAGCCAATCAGAACACAATTTGGTTTTGCTCAGCTTGGCGATAAATCACGATCACAACTTGAAAGGGGCACCCTGAAGTATAGTCTATAATCAAAGGGGCACCCTAAAGTATAGTCTAACCCTTCTTATGTAAGAATTTTGCTTTTCAAATCTACTTCAGTAAATTTAAAATGAGTTGATTACTATTTTCATGAAAAATTGCTAATTCGTTTTTCACAAAGCACATAACATACTTAGCAATAACAGATTATTAATAAAAATTGTTTTTTATCAAAAGTAAACCTAGCATCATTATAACTCGAATTGGTACAGTTCCTTATCTGAAGAAGACTTACTTCTAACACTATTATTATCGCTTCAAGATGCAATAATATTTAATTAAAATACATAGCATAATATTTAAGTATTTTGTGATTATAACCGAAAAGATTATTTGCAAACTTTAAATTTATCGTGCGCTTGCTTAGTTACATTAATATCATTTTTCATAATAAAAGAAAAGGAAATATTCCTATGATTTTGAAATTTTGTAAATATAAAATAGGTTACATTTATTAAATGGAACTAAAAAAACAAGTATTTAAATAGAAGAAAGTATAAGAACAAGTTTGAATAAAAAGTTAGAATAATAAATAGAAATAATAAACCTTTTTCTATGAAAAAAAAATTGTTTTACATTTTTTACTTTAAAATAAATTATTAGCCATCAAGAAAAACTGCGTTTAAGGTATTTTTAAAATAATTTATTCAATTTCTCAAAACGTTAACTCTATAGTTTAAAAAATTGAATGAACCTTTTAACTCCAGAGAATCACTAATTTGTAATGATAAAGTTATTTGCAAACATTATAAATTAAAAAAATGATTTCTTTGTAATGAATTTATATTTATTACATGGACAATTTTATAAAATTGTATTATTTTGTGGTTATGTTTTCCCTCATTCCATTTTTATATTTGCCTGTTATATCTTAGTGAATTTTACATGAAACGATTTCGTCTTTTTTTTTAATAGTAAATGTCTATCAGAGTTTTCCACGTGATAAACGTTTCCCTTATCTTTAGTTAAATTGATAAAAAAGTTATCAAAAATAATTATTAGCTAATAAAAAGTTTATAAACATTTGCATTTTAAAAAGATTTTGTAAAATTTTGACAGACTCAAATTACTTAAGTGAAAAATTCCACAAAGAAAAATAAAATTTAATCTAATTTTTAAATGTATAGTATTTGGAAAGAGAATATTTTAATCTAAAATTTTAAAATATCCTTCAAGTTTGTAAAATATATAAATTGTCAAAAGTCTAAATTGTCAAAAGCATGAAATCTTATTAAAATATCCAATTCGATAATCTAAGGATTACAAAATATAATTGTTTGATTTTAATATTTATTTAAGACATTTTAATTTTATAAAACTAAAATTAAAGTAAAAGATTTTCATTCTTTTGGGCTATTATTTAAAAAAATATCGAAAAAAAATCAGCTAAAATTAGAATTTAAATTACTTTCCAAAAACATAGTTGCACTAAAATCAGCGACTGATTCGACACAGTCTGGTTTTAAAACTATTTATGATAAAAATCTATAATTTCACTTAAAAACCACAAATAAATAATCTTAATGTATCAATCTTTCTATTTAACAAAATTTTTAAAAGAATATTTTCCATTATATTATTTCCGTTTTTTGAACCGAACTACATACTGAAAGGAAATCAAGGCAAATCAAAAGAAAGCAGAAAAAATTTTAATTAAAAATATAATTTATGTAATCAAAAATGCTCTTAAAATAAAAAGATGAACTTACTTGCAACCTGAATTGAATCTGAAAATAAAGATAAAAATTGATGTAAAATTAATTTTTCCTTACTTTAAACCATGATTTAAATGATAAAATACACTATATTAGAAACTTAAAATCTATTACGAATCAATATGAAAAATTTAAACTATATTAAGAATTGTATATTATGAAAAAATGCATTTCATTTAAATTTCGAAATTCCTTTCTGTTCATTCAAAATTATTTCATCCAAATTTTTCACAATTTATTCATTGTTATAATTTATTTATAATTATATACTTGACATTATCTATAAATCAGAAGAAAATAATTAAAATAAATTTAATTATTGTAAAAAATGTTATTAAACATTGTCAAATATGTTAATAAACCATCAAAATAAAAAGCTGAGTATTATATGCAAAATCACATCAATGTATAATTAGATAATTTGTATCTGAAAATACAGTTAGAAATTTACGTAAAAAAATTCGTCATTATATTGGATCACAATTTAAAAAAAGTTATAAAATAAAAAAAACAATTAAAAATTAAATTGAAATAAAATTTGTACCAAATATTATAATTATGCTTAAATTATCGATTGATTTTGTAATCTTTTTTAAAAATTAATAAAGTTTAACATCCATCCTATTGGTTAACGGAATTCTTTAGAGAACATATTCTAACTTTCGTGCAAAGCTAGGCCTATTATAAATTTGTTGGAATCAAAAAAACATTCATTTAAATAAATTTTACAAAAAAAAAGAAAAGAAAAAAAAGAAAAAAAAAATCAAGAAAAATACAATTTAAAAATTATTAAAATGATAAGTTGAGTATTATGGAATGAAAACTATTTCCTAAACTTTAATTAATAATTCTCAAATAGAAATAATAATTATAAATAACTGGATAGTTTTTATAAAAAAAAATGTATATTATTTAAAAATATGTTATAACTGCGTACTTACTGTTAAGTTCTCCTGAATCGTAGTAAAGCTTAATCCCCGTAACCCAGCCTAATCTTTATTATTTGTTTCCCTGTTCCCTATTTATACTAAACTCATGTTAACGAGATAATAATCAACGCATTAAATTATGTTAAATATTTCTGTTATTTTTGTGTCTATAAACAGCGCCCCACGTCACACCGTGACCGCAGCGTTATCTTGATCTCCGAAAGATAATGTGATAAAAACTGGAAAGTTTGCACCACATTTCGACAACACATGAATCAAATTGTTTTATTACATTTTTGTAAATATTGTGACTTTACACATGACAACAATGCTAATAAATAATGTGAATTAAAATAGGGATGCCCGCAGTAGGTCTGAAAATGATTTTGAAATATTGAAAGAAGAAAAGGCAATCAAATGTAATTTTGTTTCGTTAGGAAAATATGATTTTAATTTAACATTACTCCTTATCTTTAACTTCTTTCAAATTTAGAATAATTTCAAAAATCATAACTTTATTATTTTTTACGAAGAATTTTTAAAAATATTATCTATTAGGTAAAATATATATATAATATAAAATAATTATAATTAAAAATATAAACTATATATTACACAATAAAAAATTAGTTCTTTTTTATTCAATAATAAAGGCAAGAAACATCTAATTTTATCAGTTGTTATTAAATCCTTCGAGGCCATGAATTTAGTTCAAATAGACTTAAACTATATATCTTAGATAAAAGATTCTTGAAAGAGAACAATTTATGAAGTACCACTTTGTTATTTAAATATTATTACAATTAATTTAATTTCTCCACAAAAAAAATCAACATTTTTTTCTTCTGACAGAGAAAGAAAAAAAAACACTTTTTTTTCCTTTTATTTTTCGACAGTTTTTCAAAAGTTGTTTTTATTTATTATTTTGAGAATAAGTGATTCTTACTAAATCAGATCTCATACCAAAACAATTCTCACATTCCTTTCCTTTTTAGGTTTTCAGTTGTAGCTTAATAATTTCTTAATAGCTTTTAATTTGTTACCGCTTTCGATAAAAGAAAATCTCTCATAAAAAATAAAATAAAATAAAGAAAAAATCCTTTCTTGTTCTTGTTTACAATTGTTTCCAAATAAACTTTTGAAGATTTCTTAATTACAATTGTTTGCTAATAAGATTCCGATTACTTAGAATTAAACAGGAAAAAAATTATGTTCTTTTCCTGTTTTTGTTTTTATTTGTTGCCAAATGAACGCATGCTAATAAAAAATCCATTATATTTTTAATCAAAATAGTTAAAACCTCCGGTTCTTATGCAGAAATTGTAATTAATTATCAGATTATGTGCTTTTACTAATCTGCTTACATTCAAATATATATTTCGTATTAGAAAATATATAGAATATAATTTTAGTTTGCTTTTATACAATAGTTATTTTAAAACAACTAAATTTAGGTTTTATCTTTTTATTTAATCAAACAATATCTTTTCTTGATATTTAAATAATTTCACTCCTGCAAATTCAGATTTATATCCACTTGTACACTTTTAGCATGCTTAATTTATTTAAATATTGAATATATTAGATGACACAATAAATTGGATCAATACCATCCCTTTTTTTTTTCTTTTTCTTGTCGAGTGCCAGCTAGACTGGGAGAATGGGTGCGCTGCTCCACTTTCTCAACTGAACCGCAATTGAGTGTGAGTCCGACTTCCTCAGTACACACACATGCCATAGGTACCCGTTTATAGGGTAGGCAACCATTCACACACAAAGAAAGGACAAAGACAAGAAAGAGAAAGTACATCCATGCCCGAACCGGGATTCGAACCCAGACCTCCCTATCCACAGTCAGGCACGCTGACTACTAGACAGAGTAGACGGCATACCATGCCTTGATACCTCATTATCGAAGCTGTTTCATATGAGTTTGGAGCTAAGCACCTGTAAGTGGAAGAGGCGGAGTAGTTTAATTCAAAACAATTTTATCGTTCTTTTCTCAGCTTACTGCTTTATTTCATGTTTAGTATTTGTTGCACGCGTATATTGCGCTTTCCAGATTTAACTCACAAATTTATGAAAATGGGCATAAAACCGAAATAGTTAGAAAGTTTTCTTGGAAAAAAGAAAAGTCCTAATGAAGAAACAGAAGAAGAGTCTTCAACGTGAAAGAAACATGCAACTTTTAACAAACAATACCACGAGTCTCATTTAAACATGAATTCATTGGGACAAATGATTTCCACACATCAAAATCACTGCGCATAGTTTGCGGTGACCATTTATCTTATGAAGCTATAAAACCTTCTATGCTACTTCACTATTAGTGAAGTAGTATTGAGTGCCAGTATTCTGAAGTATTTTGAAAGAAAAAACGCGAACTTGAAGGACAGGAAAAAAGTTGTAGGGGCCATCACATCAATAAAGGAGAATGCACTGAGAACATCACATTTAGTTGATAAACATATTGTTAAAGCTAAAAAGCTATTTTCTATCATAGAAGAATTTATCGTGTCCTCCATTAACGACACTTGCTGCAAGTTTTTGGGAGAGTCAGTTGTGAAAAAGATAGAACATGTGCCTTTGTCTGCTAGCATTGTAACTAGACGTATTGAAGAAATAACCGAAGACAAAAAAACATGCTTGTTGGAGAGGTGTAATACACCACATTGATATGTACTCCAGGTTGATGAAAATGTAGATATAAACACAACAAGGAAATATTACTTATACTCCTGATAAAAATGTTTCATTTAAACAAATATTACTTGTTTAAATGAAACATTTTTATCAGGAGTATGTGCATTAGTATATGTTATATGCATTATTTATGCTAACCAACACCACTAGAACTGTTCATGTCACTGTATGGTTATATACCTGGACAGCTAAAACAGTTTTGTGTCGGTATTTGCACAGATAATTTTGCTGCAGTGCGCAGATAACTGTTTGGTTTAACTAAGTTTAAGGTTGCATTTGGGAATGAATCTACGCATTCACAAGGAATTGCGGACAAGTTGTCACCGGAACTTAACAGCGTATTCATTGATGCTGTTACAGTTATTAACTACTTCAAAGTAACATTTTAACTCCTGTTTGTTTTAGCAGCTGCGTGAGAAGACGGAAACATAGTACAGATACCTTCTATTTTACACAAAAATAAAATGTTTATTCAGAAGAAATTCATTAATCAGAACATTTGAATTACGAGAGCCACTTCAAATATTTCTCTCAGAAAAGAAATCACTATTGCTAGTACATTCAGTGACAAAATATGAATCACAAAACTAGATTACTTCTGTGACAGTCAATACGATTAACGAACTCTAGCTGTACCTCAGGGAAAGTAATAACTATTTCCAAGTTGGTACACAAAATAACTACATTTGAGATACAATTGGAGTTGGGGGAACGGTGCATGTGTAGAAGCAATTTTGACATGTTTTGGACATGTGGGAAGATTTTAGGTGAGGCTGAGCTTGAACATTCACTTTCTCGAATGGTGCACAATCACCTGTTTTACTTATAAATATGTCTTACTTAAAAGAGCTCAAGTGCTACTTCCCAACCACAAAAGACTAACGAAGTACTAAGAAATAGATTCGCAATAAGTTTGTCAACAAATCAAGCATGTCTGTACAAGAAACAGATCAACTGCTTGTGATAGCAAATAAAGGCGGACTTAAAACTGCTTTCTGCAGGCTTCTATATTAAATTCATGGTGGAATACCCTATGATTGACACCATTTCATTTAAATCTTTATTGTCATTTTCGAAAACAATTTGTGTAAAGCGAAGTTTCCTACAGTGACAGCAGCAAAATCAAAGCAAGGGTATAAGCTGAACATGAATAACTGACTTCGGGTGTCATTGTCTTCTATTATCTCCATAGAGAACCATTTCATTACAATAAATAAATAAAATAAATGAAGAAAAAAAACAAGGTTATATTCTTACTAAATGAGTAAATATATTAAAAAATGTATATTAATGTTATGACGTAACTGCATTTTACTTTGAATGCATATTTAAATACAATTAAAATTAATAAATTAAAACAATCTAAAATATAAGCAATTAACTTCCTTACTCAGGGCACGTCGTAAAGTTATCAAATATTGACCAGTCCGGCTGACAAAGATTTTTGCTCAAAAATCTTGATTTAGTTGGTTACCTCGCTGCAGGATGTGGGATTTCACTTTCAAACAAACAGCGATATTTCCACAAAATCATCCGAGCGTTATAGTTATTCGTGATTTCGTTTGGCTATGTCTTTCTAAAGCCAGTTTTGGCCCACAATGGATGATTCAATCGGATTCTGTTGCTTAACGTGAATTGCAAAAACCTACAAACATCTATGTTTAAAAAGGTAATTAAAGCCATAAACTCTTGAATAGGGAGATTTAACCTAGCAGTAGGGTCATGCTCTTTGGTTTGATTTCATTTGATTGCCATTCTGCGACCCTTTTTT
>JAPDSC010023713.1:0-13027 GCA_026290005.1 Latrodectus geometricus
ATATATATATATATATATATATATATATATATATATATATATATATACTAACATAAGTACCAATGTAAAAGATATCTCAAAGTTTCTTGGATTTCTTTTTGAAGAGCCTTATTAAAAACGTGTCTTTTCTGACGGCTTCATAGCCACCCCACCCAAAATCATTTTTTATGTGCCTTGGTATCTCATTTCTAATTACTTATAAAGTGTCTTCGTGCGCTTGGTGCGGAACGGGAAGAACAAAAAAATGTTTACGTTTCTTATCCATTCTGTTTCCAAATGTTTTCCTTGTAAAGAGGAGTCAGGAGTAAAAAAACGTGTTTTCTTTTCTTTTTGGGCGTGGTAACTCATTTTCCTATCGAGCGAGACACTTTTCAGCGCCAGAATGTAAGTTGGCTATAAATCAAAGCAACAGCGCTCCCAACTCCTAATAAGGACGTCGGCATGGTTATTAACTGTTCTGACAACAAATTTCAATTAGATAGAATCCACAAAATGAGACATAAATTTAGTTAAGTTTTTTTTTCTCGAAAAAGATCCAAATTAAAAGCGTTTTCTTTTTTAAAGTTTATACTTGGCGCTGTTTCTTTTGTATTAATTTATCAAAAGTATAATTTTATCATACAAACTTTTTATTAGAATTACGTAGTTTCCCAAATTACAGTTGTCCAAATTTATTCACATTTACATAAGTTTTCGGTTATGCATAAGAAAATGTACATATTGTTAGAAAAATAAGTTAATTAATAATCGTTTATTAAAAAGGGGTAATTATTATGATCAGTTATGTTCATTGTATAACTCTGTACCTGTTAAAACAGGAATAAATTTAAATATGTGATATGCTGTCTAAATAAAACTGCAATAATTACTTACAAAAATATAGAATAATCACAATGAGTGTAATATACTGCTCAAAACAATTAAAGGATATTGCAATAATTATAAAATAACGGTATAAGCAAATATTTTTGCATAAAATGGAAGAAAGGAAAATCACAGATATACAAATTTTTCTTATTTTCAAATTTCGCAGAACGTAAATTTTGAGTTTGACACTTTGTAAGACAAAACGGAAAAGAATGTTCGAATATATTAAACATGTTACTTCTATGAGTACGATGCCTCAACGAAGCCATTTAACCGAATTAATAGCTTGGAGAATTATTAGCCAGTTAAAGAGGGGGGAGGGCAAACACAGTCTGAAGTAGCAGAAGCTGTTGAAGTTTCACAAAGTGTGATTTTCAGGATCTGGAACCGTTTTCTGAAGACTGGAAATACAGGCCAAATATCTGAGCAAGGTTGTAGACGTGCAATAGTATTTAATAAAGACCGTTATTTAACACTTACAGCTTGGAGAACAGAAATATGAATATGTTTTTTAACATCAACTTAGCTCGGATACTGGTATCGCAGCTTCGGCACAAAAATTCCGAAATTACCTTCACGCTGTGGGGTTGTATGCTCGCCGACCATTGGTTTTTCATCATGTTAACAATAAGGCATCATCGCACCTTTCAGAATATTTTTTTACAAACTGCGCACCGTATCTATGGATCGCAAAGGAGAAAACCTGATAATTTCCCAAGTAGCCAGGAGAAAAGCAATGTCTCTCTTCCAATGATTAACAGTTTCTAGAAGCAAATCCATATTCCTTTCCCTCCGAAGATAAGCGATCATTTGACAAAGTCCAGTTAATTGAACGTTGGTGGTAAACAATCACTGACCACTCTCAATCAGTTGTAGGCAACATTGCAATCGAGAAGCGATACTTTGTGCTTTAAATATCTGTATTAGTTCAAATACTTTTCTATGTTTGGAGGGGAAAAAAAGAAAGAAAAAGAAAAGAAAAAAAACTTTCGCAGCTATGATGAAAAATTTAAATGCGTAAATGATTACAGAAAAGAACAAAAATCTCAGGGTTAAATTTACAATGAATTTATCTTAAAAATTATAAATACACGCAAACAATACTATCTAAGATACTGAAATTACAATAAAAATTATACAAAACAAACGAAACACGTCCATTCGCAGTTACATTCCTTTCCACTGCTGTATTTTCGTTGTTTACCGAAAGAGATGTTGTTATTTTATATATTTCAATGAAGAAAGCTAGTCTCTAAAGTTTTAATTATTGTACTATTAATAGAGAGGAAGAATATTATTTTCATTTTCATGACGTTTCTGCTAATATTTACATATGAAAAAATGGCTAAAAGGTTTTCTGAATGTTTTTTGATGGTATACATAAGGAATTCAGTACCTTCTTATATGAAAAGTGACATGAGTTTACTGTTCGAATTTAATATTATGTAAGAGTACACAAGCCTTATAGTAAAAGAATCACTCATAGAAACGATTGGATTATCAAAAACCAATGTAGCCTGTTTTAATATAGCTATCAACAGCTTATATTTATGTCTTGAAATATATGATTTTTTTGAACAATATGGTTAAGTATGATATAGTATACGTGTGCATTTTTAATGATTATACCAGTTGAAAATACGCACCCAATATTTAGGTACATTTGTTTAGGTAAAATTTAAACTAAGAAAGCATGCAGTAAGTCGGGTGTAAATTAAAAATTCTTTCGACTATAGATGAAAATGATTTAAGCGAAACGTGCCGATCCAGGTACATTCAATTACTTCATTATAAAATAGGATATTTATTTACTGTATGTTTAAATCTAGAGCATAATTTCGCAACTCTATCAAAATCATGCAAAGAAATTTTTTTAACTAAAATCATTGAGAGAGTATGTTTATAAATATGAATTATTTTAATTCATAATGAGCACATAATGGATTAATTAGACGATCATCATTTAGATAAAAATATTTTACTATTATAAGAACTCAGTATTTTTACATATTTAAGTGCTTTCTGAATTATTCTTTCATTATAGAGAGAAACATTAACAAAATATATTATTTATAATACAATATATTGTATACAAATATAATTTGCAAATAATATATATATATATATAATACAATATAATTTACCAATATGCTATTAACAATAACAAAATTAATTATTGTGTTTATAAATCATATATTTTGTTGTACTAAAGTGTTTTAGTTGATAATCTTAATAATTTTAAACTATTTATGTAAGTTATTGCTTCTAATTAAATTATGCCCATTTTGCTACTTTTTTATGCATTGATTTATTAGCTGAAATGGGAACAACTTTTTAGTAACATGAAAAACTGATTTAAGTTTATGCCAGCTATTTTTTTGTGTTTATAGAAGCTTTTATTTATTAGTAGGAAAAAGTTGTTTCATTCCAAAACATGAGTTTATGTTTATTACTTGGAAAAATCTTTATCATTCTAAATTCCCATCATTGCTGGAGAAACGTCGGTTTTAATTTTGACTGTGTTAACAGAAAAATCACGTGCAGAACACAAATTCAAAATGGAAGACAAAATATAGACTTCACAGCTGTTATACCCTTCGTTCAACACCATTACAAGTTCCTCCCTCACCTTTACAAGTACATTAATAATGACCATTGAGTCATCAACTACTAGAGAAACGTATTTCTGACAATTTGTAATTGCAAGATTACACGATTCACTTTTCAATTTGAGAGTTTTAACTTTCCATTTATTATTGCTTGCAATGGAAACAACAGAAAAAATAAATTTTAGCTTTTGTTTCAATATTTACCTACGTACCCCGATTAATAACTCACGTTTTGTTCAGTAGACGTAAATAATAAAATAAACAACTTCCGTTGAGCTTTGTAGTAAAACTAAATTAAGATCAATAAATCTATATCAATTTAACATTAGGTTTGTGGACTTGAGCAAGTTTCTCATCCTTTTCTGGTAAATTACATTTATTCAAATAATATATCATTTTCACATATTTTAAACCCCTTTTTTCCATATTTAATGACATGAAAACATATAATCTTTCCATACATTGTGTGACTTAACAAGATTAATTAATCAAACCATTTTTATTTATGAGAATTAAATATTTCATTTTGATTTGTATTAGTCAAACGGGGGAACGAAAAACAGCTTGGTTTGTCTAACTATAATATTTTCCGTTTTGATTATATTATTCATCAATATAATGAAAAGTATTAAAATTTTCTGCTATCTTTATATTTATTTATTATTATTTATTTATTTTTGATATCAAAAATTTCTTAACTTTTCATCCTTCAAAAACATTAATTTCAGATTTAAAAATTTAGAAGAATTGGGTGATTTTTTAAATAGTTTTATGTTTCCATTTATTTACAAAGGAATTCATTGTTAGTATTAAAATTGTGATACATTGAGATATTTCTCTGAGGATGGATTAGAATGAGTTGTAAATATTAATTAAATTCAAGCCATATTCTAAATAACTGAGATTTAGTGAATCGAATTGAACTGTGACACTATTGAGAGCATATTATTATCAGAGAAAAATGAGCTTGTTTAGTATGATAAACCAGGTGGTGAAGTACAGGTCTGAGGTTCGATCCTTGGGTTGAGCAAAATGGACACAGCCTTTCATTCCTTCAGTGGGTGGATAAATCTAAGTACCAAATATCTTTATAAACTAAATATTGGGTGTTTAGCGGACCATCTAACAGGACATGTTTCGCAACCTCGGACTCTCTGTCAAGAAAATAGATAGGCCTTGTTCCCACGGGGATTATCGTACTACTGAGTTACGTTAAAACTGAAACACCTAAAATATAGATTATCGTTCAGTTGGCTTTTGCTTGAACTCAAAAATCAGTTACAGTATAACGCGGATCGATACCGACTTCTTATAATCTCACTTTTATCATACTTATCAATTTTGTTGATTATAATTTTATACATTTGAAATTCATGTTAATTCAATTTTTTACAAATTTAAATCATATCCATATGTATTTCCTACCGTAGTGTCCATTGAAAATCTAAGAAAATATTCCCTTTATTTAGAAAAATATTAATGTGTGTTTCATTAAAATTATATTCTAAATTAAATGTATAAAAAAATATTCTGTGACTACGCTCATTCAGCATTGGTATAAATAAAATTATTTTGTTATTCCATCAGTTAAGAAAAACAGTTAAATTCAAATCTGAAACTTGATTTTGAAATATGTTTCGGGAACTTATTAGTGCCGTAAAACAGGAGCCATTAAATAAATCGACTTAACAGGAGCCATTAAATAAATCGAGTCGTCTCGTGCAGCCTAACCTGTGCAGTAGTTAGCGTGCCTGACTGTGGATGAGGATGTCATTGGTTTGAAACCTGGTTCGGGGATAGATGTGTTTTCTCTTTCTCTTCGTCTTTTCCTTGTATAAATGAGTTGTAAATGGTTCCCTAACCTATAAACGGATACTTATAGCATGTGTGTACTGAGAAAGTCGGAGTCCAAAACAAGTTACGGTTCAGTAGGAAAAGTGGAACAGTGCACCCCATATTGCCAGCCCAGCTGGAATAAGACAACAACAAGTCATCTCGTAATTTTCATAGAAGGTCCAGTGACGAGATCGACACTCAAATCTGACATCTTCCTCTCGAGACTTATATGTTAAATAAAGGATACTAAACCCTACAAAAATCATACATGGCTCTCATTCAGGACTATGGTTTTTCACTATGATAACAAGGTCAATATGAAATCAGTTATTTTTTGAACTCGAAGATTACTAGTTTTCCCTATCTAACTATCTTGATCCAATAGAAAGTATAAGTGAAAATTGCAACTCTCCAGTTTGCTTCCTTGAAATAAAAAGAAAGAAATTTTAGTTGTTGTTATTGTCTTGTGCCAGCTAGGCTGGCATTATGGAGTGCGCTGCTCCACTTTTCCAACTGAGCCATAATTTGGTGTGGAGTCCGACTTCCACAATACATACATGCATAGGTACTTGTTTAGAGGGTAGGCAACTATTCACAACTCATTTATTCACGAAAAGGACAAAGACAGGAGAGAGAGAGAATTTACATCCATGTGTTCGAACTGGGATTTAAACCCAGGACCTCCCCATCCGCAGTTAAGCACGCTGACCACTGGATAGGGTGGGCGACAAGAAATTTTATTTATTTTTATTATTAAATATAGAGATTAAAATTTCCTCATTTTTACATTAAATAATATAAATATTTTTTAGTTTAATTATAAGATGGATATATGCAAACCCTTTATTTTATAAGTTATTAAAATGGACATCCATTAATAAAGTGAAAATAAATCGTATTTATAGCTGATTTAATTTTCTGTATAATTAACTGTGAATAGCAAGATTGCTTTGAGTAAAAGTCCCACGTCAAAATTGCCGATTGCGATACCACTGCAAGAGCGAGATCTAATAATGAAGCATTTGCTGCAATATCAATGAAATGAAGTAATACAAATATTCTGTTAAAACGAAAAAAATTTTTTGTTTCTTTTTACCAATTTTGTTTCATAAAATATTTCATTTATTTCATAATTCTAATGTAGTAAATAGATGAGATGTCTCAAAAATTCGTGCATCAAAGAATTCTGATAATGAAACTTATAATGAAATATATATCAAATTGGAAAAAAAAATGTAGGCAAAAACAATTATTTATTTTTAAAATCAATCAAATTAATTTCCTACAAGGTTAATTCAATGCTTGAATAGATTATTTTGAATCATTCTAAATTAAAAAAAAAATGAAGGGAAGTTAAATCAAAATTACAATATTTCTTTTACAAAATTTCATTATTTTGTGCGAAAAATTTTAACATCTAATTTTTTTATTGTATTAAACTTCTTATGGAGTTAAAATCAATGAATCAAATAATTGGTTTCATGATAATTTCAAAAATTTCATCTAAAAAATTATACCCCAGATCTTTATCTATTACGACAAGAATTTATTCTTAATTTTAGTTTCGATTTTATAATTTTTTAATTCATATAATTCAAAATAATTTAAGCAAAACTTAAATTATTTTGATATTTAAGAATTAAATTATTAAATTAGATTTCAATACTATATTATACTTCAATTTGAATTGATTTTAAATTAAAATTTTTCAAATAGAATATATTTTAGAATGTTTCACGTGTGTGAGACATGGTACAAGATTACTTCTATTTAAATCAATTCCTATTAATTTGAATTTTAAAATAATAATTTTGATTATGATAACACTTCTTGGACCTATCAGTGAACTGTAAATATCTATTTTTTGTGATAAAAATTAATTTGGTACTTATTTTCCCCCTTGAGAGAATAAATTATTTACTTATACGCTGGGGCCAGATTTACCTGATGAAGAAAGGCGCCTCGCTCGTGTTCGAAAGATCGTGAGTTCGATATTTGGACTACCAGAAGACTGTTGTGTTGAAAGGACCTGTGAACATTAAAAGTTCCATAGGATCCACTTTTATATGGTTTCGTGAGATATGAAAAGGAGAGTGTCATTGATATTGATACGATCATTTAATCATGAGGTGATTGGATGTGTTTAGCAATATCAGTCGGCAGAAATATACAGTTGGAAAGCGTAATACTATCACCTAACTTAATCTGTTTGAAGTAAAATCCTATGAAACTATTGAATGTAGAAATAGATAAAACATTTTATATTTTTACATTAGATCTCTCATTAATTATATAATACATAATTCAAGTAAATTTCAAACTTACTTAAGTAAACATATTATTGTAATAAGACTAATTCCAAGAAATTAAATTATGTAGTTTGCAACATAGACGAAGTATTGATGTTGATAAATTTTCGGTTTTAAGTGATTTATATAACGTCATAAGACTGGCTCGGTTTTTTCTGAAGGAGCTCCGTTAGAACACGCCTTTCAAAGTTCTATCATTATGCATGTGCAGTTTTAAAATACATGCAACTCGGAATGTTAACCATTCAAATCATAAAATTATTTTAAATGTAATTAGTATTTTTCTTAAATTGATGTACATTTCATTAAATTTGGTGATGACTCAAAAAAAAAAAAAAAAAAAAAAAAAAAAAAAAAAAAAAAAAATTGCATCATTGCAAGCATTGATTGGTAATCACATCACACCTAGAATGTCAGTTTTATAAGGCGATTCCAGGTCACGAGAGATCATCCTTGTAAAAATACCTTACGATATTTACGCTAGAAGAACTGGATATACACTAAGCCATGGATTGTAAAACTGTTACATCAAACAGGGAGAACAGAACAGAACATACAAACAGGGAGAAATTTCCACCAATTGTTTAAAAATATACAGGATTTCAACACTAACAGTGCAGTTAGTTATCCACAATTCGAAAGATAGTTGTCGATCCAAGTTCTTAACCATAAAATAAAGAAAATTAGACGAAAAAAATGACACAAACAAAGGATGCATGGAAATAAGTCCGCAAGAACGAAAAATTTCAAAACTTTAGTCGTTACTGGGAATTAAAATTATTGCGCTTATGGAGCCATGTTAGGGTGTTACGTTCATGTAACCATACTCCTTCATTATTAGTTTGTAAAATCGAGAATGTGTAAAAACGAGTGTCAGTAGTATAAGGTAAATGAAGGCTAAGCTAATGGGAACATCAGAATTGGCAAGAAATTATCTATAATATGGACATTTCTGGGAAGCTTGTCCAATGCGTATTTAGGACTTTTTGGAATCCTTCACAAATTCTATAAATACCACTTTTGTCTCAAAATGATGAGACTAGATTATAGATCTGAACTTGAGAGCAATATGACACAGCTCTTTTATACTTACTGATATAGCTAAAAAGTTGATAATATAATAATTCATGATATAATTTTAAACAAAATCTCATTTTACAGATATTTATGCTTATGGGCTTTATATTAAAGCAATATAGTCTATATCTCTTAGTTCGTAAGGAATCCTAGAAAACAAGAAAAGCCTGCTAATTTACATTTGATTTCAGTATACAATTGAAAATTGTACACTTTAATAAATGCAAAGCATTTCCTTCTCTATGAAATTCTTGATTGAACAAGAATTCTGAGAATTAATTCCCAAATTGTTTTATGTACATTAAAATGTCTGCATTTCTATAGCTAACATAGGTGTTTCAAGGAAATTTCATTCAATATCTTAATTCCACGAAAATTTGAGATATACAAATATTAACATTATCGATAAGATGTAAATAGATGTACTTTCTTTATTAAAATAATGAATTTTAATTATTCTAAATTTTAACTTTTCCATTTACTTAATGAATTAATTTTTTTACATATTTATTTCGAATTAAAATATTCTGTTGGAAACAAAATTTTTTAAATTTAGAATATTATGAAAAAAAATTTTTTTACAAACATTTTATTGATATTTATATTGCTTTGATTAATGTGGTTCAATGTTGTATGATTTATACAAATGTGTTAGATAACACTTAAACATTTATAGAAACCAAATCAGAATTTGGTTTTCAACATCCATCCTGTTAAAATGTCATTCATAAATCAAATTTTGTAGAGAATTTTTTACCAAATAATTATAATTTTTTAAATAAAATATGATTTTTTTTTCTGTCTCTAAAAAACTATCAAGAAGACTGCATAAAGACATGCAATGCCTGTAGCAATAAAACTATTTTATTTAATATTTATGAATTAGTTGCATCTCTTGGTTGGTTCAAGATGTCATTTCAGAATTTACCCAGTTAAAACCTTTTTGTATGTTATAACTGGAAATTAAAAAGTGAGGCATTAATAGAAAATCTACAGCATAATTAGAAAACAGTACAGTTTGTTTGCATATAACTGATATGATATCCATTTGTCTTTTATGGTATTTTGTTCATGCCTAATTCAAACAATACCTACAATTTAAAATATTTTCTAAATCACTAAAAATATCCACTTAAGATGGAATTCAAACTTTGGAACTGGAGGTCAAAATGTTAATTATTAAATTGGTAGCTTAGTGAAAGTTTGGTTATGCTGATGGGCAAATGTAAAAAAATGTTACACCTAATTAGATAAGTTGTTTGATCTTTGTAAACTATTACTTCTTCACTGAAATGAAATATATATAAAAGAGCCGAATTTTAATAAAAAATACAAACAGTTTGTAAATAGCAGTAAAAATTATAAGATATTGTATATGTTCATCTATTCAATTTTTTCACTTATAAGTGAAACGTACTGTATTCAGTAGGATGACAAGACATGTAAGGACTAAAAAGATGATAGACGATATAAAGTATTTTTAATTCACAATATGAAAAGAGGAATATATAAATGAATATTGATTCATGAAGGCTTTAGGACAATAATTTAAGGTAAAGTTTTATACAGTTATGTTAGGAAAGAATTGCAGGAACGGCTATCTCCATTATTTGTTCATGAATAAAACAAAGACTGAGCAAAAGGAGAAATATGCAAAACAAGTACATTCCTTCTCACTTAAGAACCAATAAGTTAACAAATGAATTAACTTGCAGCTTATCATATAATGCAGAATTATATTTTAAATTTATTCAATTGATATTAAATTTATTTAATCTTTAATTGAATATAAATCATTTTGTAAATCTGATTTCTAAAAAGTTATTGTAGTTGGAAAGGTATATGCTAGTTTTATATAAATACATTTGTTTTAATGAATTGCAGAAGCTTTAAGAATCAGAATTTGTAGCACTTTTAACAACTATCTCAATTACTTTAGATACAATTCAAATAAAAGTTAAATTTTTTATTTGACAAACGGTATCATGTAACCACATAACAAAAAAGTTCGCAACTTTTTAAATGCAGAGCTTGCAATGCTATTAAAGTATTATTGCTAAAATTAAATTAGTTTCAGTGATTTATTTTTTGCATTTTAGATATCAATCTATCGCTCCACACGAACAAAAACTTTTAATAAATCAATAAACACTTGGTCTGATACAAATACTTGTATGCCAAATATAACATTAGAAAAATCACTTTTCATGTAATAAATTTCAATTGGTAGATCATACAATACTTATCAATTACAACAGCAAATTTTAATCCCTTAAGGTGAAAAGCTTTCTTTGATTTAATAAAAAAAAAGCTTTTGATTTTAGGAAAACGTCCAAAATGTGAGTGAATTTACATTAAGATGAATCACAATGGCTATTATAAAAAAAATACTTGAGTCTTGATCTTAAAGTAATCCAGAGATTAATTCTGGTACTTCATGCACGAGAATTTATTTTGTTTTTTTCAAAGAAGTATATTTCCTCTTCATACAATGAAACAATTTGTGTAAATAAGGAATTCAACGAAGTGGTGTCTTGTTCTGCTTACAAATTGATTGCAATCACATGCAAATTTTGTTAAATTTTTGAATTTAAACACTGAAAGACATACTTATTAGATGCATTCTCTAACAGTTTATTGATGAAAAAATTTAAATTACCATTTTGTTTATGTTTTTTCACACAATATAATAATTTTGAATGTTTGTGATATTTAGTAAAAAAAATTTAGTGACTTTCAAAATGTTACATAGAAAGATCTTCATAAGCAAATTAAGCTCCTGAGAAATATAGTTTTTAGTAATGCATTTTCTGGGACTGACAGGAAACTTTTAGTAGAAAGTGTCGGTCAAAGTTTAGCATAAAAGATAACTTTTCAGTCATTTGGAAAGTACTAGTAATGGTAATTGGTAAGTTGGAAGTTCAGTCATTGGAAGTATAGTTTACTTAGGATATTGTGAAGTTAATACCAAATATAGAAGGAGTTTTATGCTATTTAAATGCATAATATACACACACAGTTGTTGGACAACTATTCTTATTCCATTAAGTGAAAACTCAATAGTTATTTATACATGTTTTTATCTATGCACCAAGGTTTTCTACAAAATAAACATACAAACAGCTTAATGAATTCAAATGATATGTTTCAGAAGATACAATGACTGTCAGTCTTATAAATTTGTAGGTGAATATTTTTTTACACTTGAGAATTAGACCAGAGCCTGCTGTTTAAAAAAGCTTTATAACCATAATAAACATTCTCACTCAAGATGGGAATCAAACTCACAATCTGTTATACTTAAGTACAAAGCAGTAATCATTCAGCTGCAGCAGAACATTTCCTCAATGAAATTTATAAAACTGCTATTTCTTATTTTAAAACAGGCTCATTAACTTTTGTGTTGTCTTTATTTTTGAGATTTAAGAAGGACATACATGCTGATAAAATTATGATAATCTTGGGTAATTGGAAGAAATAACCTTGCATTCAACTCAGTTGAATATTCCAAGAATATTTATTGACTATTTGATAAAGCAGGTTTCTCTTGATATTTTTCAATTTTCAGCTGCAGCAGTCAATTCTATTCTCAAGACTAATGTATTTTGTACCCAAGATTCAAACATTGTACACGATGTAATTGTTAATTTTAAAATATAATCACTTAAATGTTTTAATGTATTTCAATGTTCTTATTATAAGCAAAGATTTGAAATAATTAAAAATAAAACTTAGACATAGATAAATATAAATAATTATTTTAATAAAATATAAAATACATAAGCTTTATCTTATATTCTTATCAAGCAATATATTATTACATATAAAATTAAGACAAGTTAATAGAGAAAATCTAATATTGAAAAAAGTTAGAAGATAAACATTCAATAAAAATCTGTGCAAATAAATGAATAAATAATGTTTTTGAAGAACACTTCAAATAATAATATTAATAATGAAAATGGGGCATTTCCTCATCCATAACAATCAATATTTATATATATACATAACAATGCATAATTTTGCTGTACACATGTAATAACATACTCATTCAATCATATATATTAGTCCTGAAATTTGTACTATTTTACAAATGCATTCTTTTAAGTATTAAAACAAATATTTTACAGTTGGAATATGAACACTTTTTTAAGGCAGTGAAAATATTTCCATATATTCTTTATTGCCATGTAACAAACAGTTCATAGATTATAAAACACAACAATATATTCAACAGGAATCACAATTTTGTAGAATTTCTGCTATTTTGAAGTAATGCTTCAATTTCAACCTATTATTGAATAATGAAATAAAATTATTTACTAAACA
>JAPDSC010023713.1:13127-26176 GCA_026290005.1 Latrodectus geometricus
ACAGTCTTTTAATTTATGTATTTCTTTGCAATTTTCAGGATTGGAATTAATTATCTTATCTTACAACTTTGAATTTGTTTTTATTTTTCACTGTACTTAATGCAATTTTACAGATTTGAAATATGGTATTTATGTCAACTATTCAACTATGAATTTGATATTTTTTTAAAATTCTTTTTCTTGTGTTATTTCTTAAAATTTTTTCGATATAGCTTTGGGGTGTAATGGCTTGATTTAGACATTAGTCTACAACCATTACAAAAAAGCCACTTTATTTACCATACTGGCATACAATATTGTCAACATCCCTTGATGAAGCTGGCCATATTGGTTCTTCATTTAAATTGATTTATTGAAAGATTTTTTTTTTTTTTTAAAGTTTTCCTTTTGATCTGTATAATTATTTAAATGATTCAAACTTTTAAAATTCATTTTCCCTTTGTATACTGCAATATATTTTTCTTGTCTCTCTCTCTCATAACTTACAATCTTACAAAGTAATATATATTTCCCACCTATAATGCCTTTATAAAAGTATTATTTTTAGTCCAATTTACTGAAAACCATTATATCTTTCTTATAAAAAAGCGGTTTTTATATTTTTGACTACTTTTTTTAAATATTATGATTCTTGCTATAGTTTATTTGCTTTTAATATATTTGCTAACATTTAAAATTTTAAAACTATATTTTTTTTATCTCTTATACTGATGTGCACAAGACATCTGTTCACAGGATAATTTTAGCTCAAAAATGAAACTATACTACATTTGGACATTAATAAATATATGGACAAGCTGCGCCAATCACAGAAAGAATGTCTTGCAGTGACTACAGTATTTATTTTATATAATCCTTAATATTTCATACCCCATCATTCAAAATTCATGAAATCTAGAATCAAATTAAATTAAAAGTAGAGAATAATGGATTTTAAAATTGAAGAAATTGACTACCTTTATAAAGATTACATCATAGACTTTTTTCTCTTTTACACATTTTAATAGACATATAATGTACAATAACCAATGATTTTAAGAAACTGAAGAATGGTTTGTTTGTCACTAAACAGTCATTTTTTGTACATGAAGTTTAATTATCTTAAGATCTATAGTTTAAAGTGGATTCCAAATAATAGCAAACATCCAAGCCTAAGGTGAGATTCGAATTCACAGATTGTTGAACTGAAGATAAGAGCATTAAAAAACGGGAAAGGAAGCTTTATAATTTTAGACAAATTTGATAATCTATAATTTTACTATTCAGTTATAAAAGCTTACAATTTATCAAAAGATCGTACAATGTAGAGCCTAATTGTGCATGCTGGCAGCTTTACATTAACAATGTTGTTTTCCAATAAAAAGTTAATATAATTGTTAACTTGACAACTTTTATCATGATAATTTTTTGTAGACTTCTATATGTCTATTTTTACTTTTGTTATGACAAAAGTCAGTTCTGGAACAGGGAAAAATCATTACATTGGACAATATTAATTCTTTAAACTTAAAAGTTTCGCCTTATTTAGTATTTTTGTAACAAAAAAAATTACAATTTCTTTTTAGGTTAAGATGGTGCTACCAAAATGACATTTTTAAATGTTAACCTGAAAATAATTTGGCTTATTTTCCCCAAACACATAATTAATAAAAAACTGCGAAATTTTTAATAGTAATTAATTTAAATGTTGACCAATCTCCATAATACATTCTTAATAATTCTATTTCAAAACAGAACAATCAGGAACAATTATAAATGATACAGAGTAATGATCCCAGTAACAAAATAAATAAAACTTATTATTTTGTTATTATCAAAAAAATTATAATAATAATAAATAAAAACAGACTTATGAGAAAAGTTAGATTTGTTTACAACTCCATAATAATATTTTGCACAAATATGAATTTGAGCATAATTTACAGTTTAAAGTGGATTTCAAACTAATACAACTATCTAAGCCTGTGGTAGGAATCAAACCCATGAATTGTAGAAAGTTTAGAATATTAACTATTTGGTTGGTTAACTTGGCATTAATGAAAAGAGAGAGATAATAATACAATTATTTTTTACACATTAAGATATCCATTGTGGACTGAAAACCCACTAAAAGTTTTATGTTATTATCGTTTAAATTCTTTTTTAATTTTTCTTGATTTTCTTCAGTTTTCAAAATAATAGGCAAAAGATTAAGGCTGATTTTTACACATTTAAAATTAGAAAATTGAATACACAATTCTCCCCCCCCCCCCTGAAAAATTTCTAATTTCTTTTAAAACTTTTCAATATTAAGAAAATATTTTTATTTATGACACTATCCCCTTGAATATAAAAATAGCAAAATCAAATAAATCTTCACTCAAAATTTTACAAAAATTCGAAGAAATACAATTATGTTTGTTTAGACCAATTTCAAATCAATCTTTTATTAACACAAGTATTATCAATTTCTAGTTATGTTAATTAATATTAAAGGTCTCTAAAAATTATTTGCATACATAATTCATATAGCAAGTCTAACAATACAGAATAGTTAAATTATTAAGTTTTGTAAGTTAATACAGATTAATTTTCAAGCTAATAGAAAATAAATAAAAAGTTTGAAAAGAGAATGAACAGGAAAACTAATTATTTTTAATTACATTTAATATTGATTATAATAAAAATGGATTGTAATTAAATTTAAAAAATACTTTTAAAATTCTTTTAACATAAAAATATATATCACCATATTTTTTCCTAATTTAAAATTTGAAGCAAGTTTAAATAAAATACAAATAAAAAGTTGCATTGAAATTTAACAATGAATGAATTTTTATTTTGTTTCTTTAAGATCTAAAAATTCATCAAAATTGATTATAATGATTTTACTTACATCATCAACTGAATTGTCAGATTCTCCATCAGAAGAAGAGTCACGGTAATCTGGAGTAATTTTCAGTAATCGCATAATATCTTGCCTTACTTTTAAAGGATTTCTTTTGCGAAGAGCCCATGCTACGCAAAATGCAGTCTGGCCAGCATAGTTTTGAACATGTGGATCAGCACAACATTTTGAAATTAATAACTCAACCAGTTTATAATTTGCACTTTCAATAGCATAATGAAGAGCTGTGCGACCAGTTTTTCCATCCTAAAAATTAAAGTTAATTTGTTTTTCAATACATAAATATGAATGAACAGGAGTACAGAAATAAATGAAATATTATGCAAACAATTAATGGGAGAAAAAACAAAATGAGAAACATATTAATATTTTCAGCAATTCATAATCTATTAAATCTACCACATTCATAAGTTTCAAACTATATATATATCAAAGGTTAATTTCTGATGAATCATAATAAAAGAGATTTAATGTAAAAATTGGCATCAAGGAAAATTCCTGATGTGAAGTAATTTAACTGCATTTTAACTATACATTTTATTTGATTATGTAGAGAATTTCTTTTTGAATATTCTTTTTTGTAAATATTTAAAATACCTTTAATATCAAATACTCTTGTAAGATTTTTATTACACCATTAATTTATTACTTATGTTTTGGATTTTTATTTACATATTGTTTTTGATATGCATATTTTTGAAAAATAGATACCATAAAATTAATATATTAGATACACTGAACAACATAAAATTTTTTTAAGAGACAATAACATCATAAAATGCATACATTTGCACTAATTGGTCTCTATTTTGTTTACTATAACAAATATTTACCTGATCATCAATGTTACCATGATGACTAAAAAGACATTCCATGACTTTCAAAAACCCTCCAGCAGCAGCAAGATGAATACATGATTGACCTGTAAGTACAGACTTCAAAATTACAAATAATAATAAAAGTAATATAAATATAAATTTTTTTAAAAATTCTTACCATTAAAAATTAAAAACCATTCATTTTTAGTAAAAAAATACTTCAATTTTTCATCAAATCAATTTTATTTATATTTTTTTATGGATAATTAATATCATATATAAATTACAAGATTTAAAAACTGATGGTTCAAGATCAAAAAACAGAAAACTGTAGGAGAACTTTTTATGAAGTTCAAGGTTTTCAAAATGCCATTGAACATGATGAATATATATATATATATAATGGGGGGGGGGATAATAGTTGAACTAAATCATAAAATACAAAAAATATCAAAACTTCATTAATTTTTAAGTCTAAATAAGTACAATTAAATACAGCAGCAATAACATTAAGCAAAAATGCTATTCAGAAGAAAATAAAAATATTGATTATCTTACACCAACACTTCCAGAATTCACAGTAATTCCATTAACTAAATAAATTGTACCATAGGATAAAAGTTTACTTTTTCTTTGATAAAAAGTTATTTCTTTAAAAAAAATCCACTAAAAATGAAAAGATTAAATTTTTTTATTCAAAATATAACATTCTTTTTAACTTTCATTTCATTCACTGGCTTGACAAGCCCTAGTTTTCCCAAGTCACATTTAGATTAATTTAAATTGTATTTATTTAGATTGACAATAATTTTTAAATTCCTGATCTTCAAAATATCTAGATTTTTTTAGATGCAATCAGTTTGAATTTGAGTCTACCTTTAGGATGAGTGCTCTCAAGTTTAAACAGAAAAATCTGTTTTCTAAGGTTATCTCTATTCATTTGAATTAGATGGCTCCTTAATTTTCTAAATTTTTAAAAAACACACTATATGAGGCTTTTAAAAAATGATTGCTTTTCTAATTTTATAGAGGAAAAAAAATTTCTTCTAAAAAAATACAACACCTTTGTTTATTCTTCTACCAATTACTTTTGGTTTAAAATTAACATAGAATTTAACAATTCAAATATTTACTGTAATTAACTAAATAATGAAGGTACACAAAAATTAAAAAACTTGCCATCAAAGTTTTTCATATTGATCAAGTAAGATAAGTCTTGATTTTGCAAATATATATTATATGAACACAGGGCATCTTTCATTTCATCATCAGTAATAGGAGTCAACATAGCTTGCACACAATCCAAATCACCACTTCGACAAGCAATATGTAAAGGTATATTGCCTCCATGATCTTGAATGTCTAGAGTTGCTCCAGCAACAACTAACCTTCGAACTACATTTGATTTTCCTGTTAATACAGCCAAATGCAGCATGGTCTGAAAAATTAAAATTCCTTTAATAAATCAAACTAGTAAAGTTACTTTATATACAGTTAATTTTCAAATTGATATGGATGAAATAGAACATTTTTTCAGAGAATTCTATAATTATAGAATCTGGACTGAATTAGTTCAATTAATAGAAACTTCTGTTTAAAATCAAAAGAAATAAAGGATGAATTAATAGCTTAAAATAATCGCTGCACTAATGACATCATATAATATGAGAAACATTACACAACTACAGGCACTTAATAAGAAAATCTTAAAATTGAGCTGAAAGTGATTTTGATCTCTTGGAATATTATAATAAATTTAATGTTGTTCACAATTTACTCCATTTTTTGTTCCATCAAATGCTTTTCATTAAAAACTACCTAAAATAAGAATATTAAATACACTGTTATCAACATATGCTAGTACCAATTTTGTTTTGCATTATTATGCTTTATCAAGTGTTATGTAAATTTAGGAAATATACCCAAAATTAAAGGATAATCAAAATTGATTAAAAATTTTGTGTATAAATGAAATACAAGTAACAGAAGTAAATAAAATCTCTTTTCTAATGACTAATTTAGAAAGCTGAGTTTATGAATATAGATTAAGAAAGCTATAAACTGGGTGAAAAATATAAATTGAAATAATTTTTATCAAAAAATGAATAAAGTTGATAAAATTAACAAGCTTATGCAAAATTGTCTGCATTTCTATTTCAGTGGTGAATTTTGAAATAAATTTATAGTTTCAAAAGAATAAACAGAGAAATAATTTACAATTTAAAGGAATAATATAAGCACATAAGTGTTTTTATTTTACGATATAAAAAGCAGGAATGATTGTGCAGTATGAAAAACAATGTTTGTCCATTGAATTTCACTGAATAATTTAAAAAATATTAAACTAGATTTATAATAAATGTAATACATATTGAATTTTTTTAAAAAGTAAATTTCTCTTCAACAATAATTATTACTTTTTTTTCTTTATTTAAAGTTCATATAAAAATTAGAATCTTAATAATAGGACATTATAAAAATTTTTCCTGATATCTTTAAAATGATAATTTTAATCAATACATAAAAATTTGTTGCAACACTTTTCAAGAGTTTTTTTTTTTTTTTTTTTTTTTTTTTTTAAATGTTTACTTAAATTTTGAGCAATAAGTTTTGTTTCAAGCAATGATCCCAAAATTACATTTTATCAATTCCAATTTCTTAAACAAATACTCCTTCCTTCAATTGAGGTTTCTTTACAATTCAGAAAAAAAATATGTATATTTGAATTATTTATCACATTTTACATTAAAAAATAATAACAAAAGTAACATTTCTAGGATAATAAATAATATTTAATTTAAAAGGAAACAGAAAGATCACATTGTGTTTTAAAAGCAGATCATATTAGACACTAACTTGCTTATTTTTATTTTTGAATAAAAAAATTAAATTCAAATAGATTTAATAAAATAAAAATTGAAATTGGATGCAAATAATACCAGTTCTACTTCTTTGCCTTCTAAAATATTTTAAACTATATATATATATAGTCATTTAAAAAATAATTTTAGAAATGACAAAATAAATTAATCTATAATTTTTATTAATGAAAAATCTATCAATATTAATAAAAAAGTTCATCACTTCAAATTTTAAATTTACTTATAAGTTCTTAATATAAAAATTCAATTAAACAGCGATGAAAAAGTTTTTAAATAAACAAATAATTTGAAAAAAAATTAATAATACTGAAAAAAAAATTACTTGGTATAAGTTGTTAGTAATGTCCAAGAGGTCTGGGTGAAGAGCTAAACGGATGAGAGGGAATATTATATCAGAACGAGCCTCAACAATTGCAAGATGTAGAATCCTATGGAGAAAATAGTTTTGCCATTATTCACATATATAATTAGACTTTAGAGCAAATTAAAGAAATCAGCAGCAACAAAAAATATTATTTAATTTAAATCAGGATTAGTCGCTTTGACAACAAAAATTTATTAAAAAAAAAATTGGCAAAAACCAAGTAAAATGAAGTAACAAACTTAAATATTTTTTAATAATAAAAATAGATTCAAATCTATAATAGGAGTATTTTTCTAAATAAACTTGTAAAGTTAATCATACAAATTAAATTGAAATTATTACAATTAACTAAAAATAAAATGATATATTAAAATTTATATATTGCAATTAAAATTTCAGTTTATTTGTAGAACTTTCAATTTTTTGCACCAAGCAAAGAATCTTCTGCAATTTTACTTTAACATTAAAAGCTACATTATGTTCTAATCAATCTTTATTGTTACAGCAAATTACTGAAAAATAAAAAAATATGAGATTCCTTTCTGCAAAATTAAGGAAAATTTTGATTAAGCAATTCCGTTTTAATATTTAATTTTTATAGTTTTAACTTTTTAAAATTGACTTACACCTAGGAATAAAACAACATATTTCTTTTAATAATATTTTTAGCAATGTCAAATAACTTTCTGAAGGAAAAGTTACAATTAACTTAAAACTACGGTGAAAATGCGCTTTAGGTCCCCTCCTTGGCGCATTTTCAAAAACACTGATGCCATGGCGAAAATTCTACCGCTATTTCAAAGTGAAATTTAATTAGCGACCAATGAAAAGGCTAAAACAAACGAGTAATTATTGAGCATGCACGAGAAAACGATTCAAATTAGTGAGTTGGCGAAGTAGGGGACCTAAAGCGCAGATTAACCAAAACTACTCTTTTAAATTCATTATGTATGCAATTACTGAGATTGAACCTATTTTTATAATAAACTAATCTAGAATAAAAATTAAAAAAAAATTATACAAACGAATAAACATCTATTTTTTCACAAAATTTTTAATACCTTTATAATAACAAAATATTTTCATTTAAGCTTATTTTAATCAAGTTTTTAAAAAATAAGTTCTTTCAGGTATTTTGAAAATCTTGTTGAAGAGGAAAGTTGGTGCAAATACAGCCAAATTGACACCAGATCATTTTGTTTTTTTTCAGTGCACATTTAATAAGAATTAAAATAGAACATGAATAATAGAATTTGCAGCAGTTTCTTTTAAAAAATATCAAAATACAAAGGTATTTTAAATTCATAATTTTAACACCAAATGTAAATTTATATAATTAATTTAAATGAAAAACCTAAAAAGATTATGTGTAAAGATTAGAGAATTTTCGACTCGATAGTTGTTAACTTTTTGTGTCAACAATATGTAAACCTGAGAGCAAAATATTGCATATTGGTCACAATTTGCAATCTTTGAAACGTTTAACCAAATATTTTTTCGAATTGATATTTTTGTTATAATTTTTTAAATAGCAAGGGTATAATTTATCTGACTTTAAGCAAAGTTTCATACTGTTCTTGTTGGAGCCCATTTTTAGATAAAGAATCATATAACTTCAAAAATACGCAATTGCATTCTGTTCTAAAGTATGTCAATTTCAAATTTTTATCATTTAGTGGTACAAAAGCAGAAAAATATCTACTAGAACTGAGCTTCTGTTCAACGAAAGTTTATCAAAGTAATAACCATGTATTTGGATAGTTTTCTACTCTTTACAAAAAAAAATCATACTATCTGGCACCATTTTTTCCTGGTCTATAGATTCTATACATTTATTATTTTTTGAGTCCAAATTGTTACATGGATATTTAATTTTAGATCATTTTCAATCTTATGAATAAAAATGATCTAAAATTGAATATTATTTGAATCTGAGAAAAATACCAACTTATTTTTACACAAGCATCAATAAAAATTTGAAACAGAAAAGATTACAAAATATAAAATTTTTATATTTTTTAACAAAACATATAACATTAATAATAATTTCGCAATAAGGACAGGAAAAACAATATATTTATATTATATATGACCCTTATGTATAATCCCACCAACCATTTTCACCAAATAAATAAATAAATTAAAAAAAAAAAAAAAAAAAGAACAGACAAAATGGCAATTATGGAGAATATATTCCGTTCATAATTTAATACAATACCTTATTTCTAATAAATTCTCTTATTTTTATGCTCAACTTTTTTTAAAATAATTATCAAAATTGGACTTACTTTCTATGGAAAAGAAAGTAGTGGACTATTACCAAAAAAAGTTACAGGTTCATTCAATCAAAGAACACATTTGTTAATGGACATGAGATGGCATTTTATTTACAGACATAAAAGTAATGAAGTAATATCAATGAATAAAAGAGGGGCATGACAAGTGAATATCAATTTAAAAAGCAGCATGTTTAGAAATATAAAACATGGCTGTGATGACATAAGGATTTTTCATAGCTGGTCAAAGGAATTATCAATTAAACGAGGAAGAAATAAATTGGATTTAGCAGGTAACACAGTGATCGACTAGAACATTTAAACGCAAGAAGTTTCTGCACATTGCCTCTTATCCAGGGAGGGGGGGATTGGAAGGCCTATCAAAACCGTGGAAATTGACGAAAGTCTCTTTTCGAAATGAAAAAACCAAAAACTTGGATCATCAGCAGAATTTGTCGAGGAAAAAAAAAAAAAATGCTTTACAGTTTGAGTTTTAAATAGAAAGGCAAGAACTCTTTTGGAAGAGATAAAGCAAAATATTAAAGAAAGATCCACGACTTTTTTCCGACTTTTGGAAAGTGTATAAAACTGACAGATTGATAGCTGCAAATTTTGAATCACAGTTATAACTTCGTTGACCCTGTAACTGAGACAGATATACAGAATATCAAAGAACTATGTGGTTTAGCAAAACAAAGAATATCCCCAAAACAGTACGACACCACTTAGATTCATATTTATTCAACATTGCCTCCATAAAGACTCATGTGTCATAATTTTGAATACCATTAAAGAGTTTCAGCTGTTGAAAATTACCACCCCCAACAGTCCCTTGAAACAAAATATATAATACTTTTGACATTAAATTGTTTTATCGAAATAATTGAAGTGAAATAATAAAATGTTATTTAAATTTTATTGATGGTTATATTTGGCCCAGTGAGATGAAACAAAAACAAGTGACCATATTCTCCTAACTTGTTCTTTGTATAATGATCAAGAAATGACCTCAGTAAATCCTTGGGAACTGGAGCCTTATAATTCTCATGGATTTTTTGGTTTTTTGCAAAACCAAAGATTAAAATTTGACCTATCTGCCATTTATGAAAAGAACATTCAGATTTTAATCAGGTATTAATATGTCACCCAACACATGTCTCTAATTGGAGAACTCTTTCCTCTACTGTTTCTTATTTTTTCTTATAGTGTAGTCTTTTGGTGACATCTTGACTGTTAAAATGGAGTCAGTGACTTTGTGTCGAACAAAAACACAAACAATGTAATAGTACAAATTAACCCATCATTCTTACCTCAATCATATTTTATGTGTATATATACCTTTTGTTAATGTGAGCTATAAGGATGTTTAGCAGAATATGACTATCCAATTTATTGTTCTTCTTCAGACTCAAATCTGTAGAGACTTGAGAGAATCTAGCCTTGTGCTGCTCAAATCATCACTCTCCATGTCATTGGGAAAATTCTTGTCCCAATGACATTGTGCTTTATGAGGCAGATCTGCAGCCTTTGGGGCTTAGAAGAAACACATGTCAAATATTACAATAAACTATGTAGCCTTGGTTTACAAAATCAAACAACTACTTTCCTCAAAGTTTGGTGTAATAATCAAAGATTCAAAAGAAATAGTCCATTTGGTCATATACATGCTAATAATATAGTTTCTGATGCTATGGAACAGCAACATTTGACACAATGTTTTTATCCTTTTAAGGGACTTGATGGGGTATTTTTCCATACCAATATTCCTGTTCAAGCAACTCTAACAGAATAATCTTCCAATTTACCTGAAGCAACTGATACTTGAGAGAATTAATTATATCCCTAGGAACACAGTTCAGATGTATATAGATGACAGCAAAAATGATAATCACTATAAAAGCAGTTGTATCTACACCAACTCTCAGGACCATGAAATAAAAATCAAGAGGTAGAATCGCAATTTTTTTTCTGTTTTTAAAAGCGAACTCATTGCTATCAATAAGGGATTAGAAATGCTCAAGACAATCACCCATTATTGTGACTTATGGATCTTGACAAATAGTAGAAGCTCAATCCAACACATGGCTAATTGGTATAGAATGGGGGATACTGTGGGAGTAAATATACTCAAAAACTTAAAATACCTTTCCTGGTCCTATTAGATCCACCTTCAGTGGATCTCTTCTTATGTTGACATTGAGGGTAATGAGATAGCTGACAACTTGGCCAAGGTGGGTGTTAGTGATGCCATTGACCCTGCTATACTTCTTACCTACTTGGAAATTTCTTGGAGAGCTAAAAATCAATTTAAAACCATATGGCTTGACCCTCCAGTTCTTGACTGCTATAGCAGTCACCCAGGGGGTTCACTGGCTGGTTCCTTATGCAATAGACAAGATCAAACCACACTTACTCAGTAGACATCTCAAAACTATGAAGTTCTCTGAGAGATCTAAGTAATTCGAAGATTGCTTCAAGTGTTTCAAGGATGGTTGGTTGGGTTTTATGGCGCAAGGTCCAAAAAGGACAAGCTGCGCCAAGCGTTTCATGGAAGAGGCTCCTCTGGAACACATTTTTGCATGTCTGGGCCTATACTATATATTTAGTTTTGGACTTCTTCAGAGTGCACAGTTTCATGGACTTGATTTAGCTATGTGAATCTCGAGGATGTGTAACAACAACACAGGGTATTAAGCATAGAACAGCCTACCATAATCTAAAATGAGGCTTGCAAGGTAATTATAAAATATCCAAAAAATAGTAAGGTAAAAGAATAAAATAACTTAATATTTCTAAGGTTAATTATTTTAATTCTGATTAGATGTGCATTACAGGATATAAAGTGTCTTTATTAAAGTAATTATTAATATTTAAATTATCAATAAACAGTATAAACAGCACAACCAATTATATTAAGTTCACTTACGTGTCTCCATCCTTATCTTGTGAAAATATATCATGCCAAAGATATTTTTCTTTAATATTAAGAGATTTTGAAGTTTGCAGATAGTCTTTTTTATCCACATAACTTTCTGAAATTACTGAGGAGGAACAGTCAGTCACAAGTCCACTATCAAAACTAATATTTTGATCTCCTTTAGTAGATGGCAAACTGGAGTCTGTTAAAGATAAATTTGATAACTGCTCACTGGTTGATGAAAGAGTACTACTTATTTCACCAGATTTATAACCACAATCAGAAGCAGAATCAAATGTCATTGATATGGAACTGTCAGTATCTGCCTTTTTGCTTTCAAATGAATGTTTCTTATAGTCTTTGCTCTTTAAATCCATTTTCTCGATAGCTACAGGTACTTTTAGAAAATCTAAAAAAATAAATAAATGTACCAACATATTTACATTCTTATACATATACTTTCAATGGTTAACTTCAGAAAGCTAAAAAAATAATAGTAGATAAATAATGATTTTTATAGAATAAGAGAATTAAACATTTGAACTAAGATAATGAGTTTATTTTAAAACTAATGTAAATGAATTCATAAATTTAAAAAAATGATAAATACAAAAATATAAATTGGGTAGTTAAGATCATAATAAATACAAAATACTTAAACACTTAAAATAATTATTGCTTCTAAAGTTTTGAAACACATACAGTTTTAATGATTCTGGAAAAATTCTATTTATATACTTAAATATTATTAAAATATTTTAGAGACTATAATAACAAAATAGTTAATTGAACAGATTTAATCTTTGCTTTTATAATTTCTTGCAAATTAATTTTTTCTCCTTTACTTTGTGAAAATATAAAACACAGGATAAAAATAAATAGCTATTTTTCCAAACAAGTACATA